>CM047428.1:77329718-77505778 GCA_026168455.1 Theocolax elegans
TTGTCTTAAGAATAAACTAATAATATATTGTTTAATACTTAGGTTACTTCAATTTCAAATTAACCCATTAACGCCGAGGTGATCAGAATTTTTACTATCTTTTCAACGCGTTTATTTATTATGCTACCAGACCAAAAAAAATTTGCAATACCACTTTTCCTACGTAAAATTCAATGCTCTTTCAGAATCTAAACTCAAAATATCGATTAACCCCCCTGCGTAAGCGTTTTCCCCGACTTTTCCATCACCAAATGCATACTTTTTTTTGCAATAAAAATTGAATTTTTTGGTAAATTATTACATTTTTTTGAGGAATTTTGGAAACAGTTATTGGATATAATCGAAAGTTTAATTCAGCTAATCTTAAAGAGAAAGTCCTCAGCTTTATTTTGAGGGGTCGTACGTACTCTAAAAATGTATCAGTTAAAAGTTATAGCCAAAAACATCTGGACGAGATATCACGTCCTACTGGCTACGGTAACAACCTTGTTTGGACGAGATATCTCGGGATACTGCGCCAGGGGGTTAAACACCAAGAAAAAAATATGGCCGATTTAAACGTAAAGAACGTGAAAATTTGTAAAAAAATTTTTTTTTGCATTTTTTTTCACAGTGATACCGCAAAAGTATCAACTTTATACTATGATCAGAGGTGATCATGGCACATCAACATTAAGTGGAATTTTTTTCAGAAAAATTCTTTGACACGTTTTTTCAAAATGGGGGCGAGAATGAAAAAATTTTATGGTAATCTTAATCTATCGTTTTTTTAAAAACTACAAACTTTAAGAAAAAAAATATCAGAACAAAAATGTCTTAAAATTAATAAATTAATAAATAAAATAAAATTAATCAATTAGAACTTTGTCTCCTTTGGGATGCTTTTTACCGTGAGTCCCCTTGCATCTCACGTTCCGAGGTGCTTTTTGTCGTGAGTCCCCTTGCCTCTCACTTTAACATTATCTTTTATCAGTGCTTTTTTGCCCAACAATTATTGCATATATGTAAATAGCATTTTTCACAATAGATCTTTGTTCTTATTAGACATTCTTTATTTGAACAATTTTTTAATTTGTCTCTATTAGATCGTGTATGAAATGTTTACTTGTTTCACCTTTTAGAATATAATATTTAGCAATCGAAATAGTTAACTCTTTTATTTCAACTTTTTTCTTTCCATCACGTGTAGCATGGAAAATTACGTGGGCGTTTGTAATGGATGCCTGTATAAATCTTATAAAAACGACCCATGTCCATTTTTTGGAACGTATACTTGGAAGTACATTATTGCAGTGCCCATCATGCACGTCAACACCGCCCATAAATTTGTTGTACAAAAGAAAAGCTTGCGAAAAAGGTATATCAATTTTCGATCGAGTCTCTGAACTATATTTTCATTTATTCCACTATTTTGATCATGTTTTACAATATAAATACCTCGTGGAGCTTTCTTTTCAAGTATATTCTTTTGTTTGACTCGATTGTCTCTGATAGTGCCAGTGCATTTCAAACGTAATTTTTGCAAGTGTAAAATCAAATCCATAGTTATAAAAAAATTATCAAAGTATGAATGAAATGCAGGAAAAAAAGATTCTAATAAATGCAATACTACACGTGTACCTAAAGCACATTTTGCTAATTTATTGCCGGTTTGGGAATTTTTACCGCAAAATAGATCTAAATTCAATAGATAGCCGTCTGAAGTGCATAAACCCCAAAATTTTAAACCAAACCTAATTTGTTTGCCTCGACTTGGCCATCATTTCATCAATACATATAGAAGTTTTCCATATTCCAAACTTTAGGAGGTTGTTTTGAAAAAGTTTCAACCATTGAACGAACCCGCCACCCTCTATCGTTTGGATCCTTGCCTTTAGCTTTTGAATATATTGTTTTAGATTTAATTTCTTCAAACTTATCGCTAGTCATTAAAGAAGAAACAATGTCATTAGATAAGAATGGATCAGATAACCAATAATCTCTCTGAGACTTTCTTTTATTGAATGAACTGAAAATAACTATACCTATAAAAGTGTCAAGATTTTGTAATTTTAAATCATAATTATTCTCTTTAGACGCATCAATTATATATTGTTTCATTTCGGTGGTAAAAAGGTTTCAAACAATTGGAAAGGCTCGCACGCCTTTATATTCTTTTTTGCAGCTTCAGATAATAATATTGTTTCTTCACAAGTATTTGAATATAACTTCTCGCCATCGATCCAAATGAATTCGTGATTTTTTCAAGTTTACCTAAGTTTTTAGAATAACTTACACAAGCTTTCTTATAAGTAATATTCGGTAGTGTGAATTCATGTTCAGAATCTGAATCAGGTATCGAATCACAATCGGAATCAAAATCATCCGGGCCTAAATTGTCTGCATTCGGAATTAATATGCTTTCGTCGGAATCAGTATCCAAATAACCTGATTCTTACTCTGGATGCGGTGAAGCAAAAGATTTTGAATGTTTTCATGACAAAACAAATGTATTGAAAAAGTGAAAACCAATATTTTTATTATATGCTCTACTTATAATTCATGTACAAATTGTATAGAAGATATGTGTCCATGCACAAATGAAAAGATGTACAAGTTTGTTTGTGAATTTTGTAGTGATAGATAGAAGCCAAACTTTATGTACAATTCAAGAAAATGTTTTTCTCCAAACCCATAGAATTTACGAAAAAACTTTTAAGAACAAGAAAGTCTTAAAATTAGTCAAGAAACACTCAAAAGTTTTTTCAAAATTTTTTTTGATATTAAAAAATTGGATTTTTTGAAATTTTCGAAAATCAAAAAATGTCTTGGAAAATTTTGAAAAAATTGGAGTGTTCTTTGATTAGTTTTAAGATACTTTTGTTCTTCGTATTTTTTTCCTAAAGTTTGTAGTTTTTAAGAAAACGATAAATTAAAATTTTCATAAAATTTTTTCATTCTTGCCGCCATTTTTAAAAATTCGTCGATGAATTTTACTAAAAAAAATTCCACTTAATGTTTACGTGCCATGATCACCTCTTATTATAGTATAAAGTTGATACTTTTGCGGTATCATTGTGAAAAAAATGCAAAAAAATTTTTTTTACTGTTTAATCGAAATTTTGAGTTTAGATTCTAAAAGAGCATTAAATTTTACGTAGGAAAAGTGGTATTGCAAATTTTTTTGGTCCGGTAGCTCGTTGAAAAGATAGTAAAAATTCTGATCACCTCGGCGTTAATGGGTTAAGATGTAACGGTCACGCTGGGGATTAGGGCGTGGCGTCAAAGGCGAAATAAATGAATTAAATCTATAAAATAATATTAATTTATTATAAAAGTATAAATGCGGTTTGGGCGCCAGCCGCGTACGATCGCGGCGAATTTATATTACTCAAGCTCGGCTGCGTACGAGCTGCTGCTGCTTGCTGCGCGAGGGGAGGGGAGGGGAGTAAATGGGAAGCACACTCACGGTCAGGAGAATACTTGGTGCAAGGCGTACACCCACCTTTGCTCTGTGGAGATCGTCTCCTGGAGTTCTGCTGCTCTGCGGTCTATTGTTCATGCACACACACACACTCAAATAATCAATTATCGGTTGCGAATCGATTGCCCGATGCTGCCTCGATGGCGTCCCGATGAGCTCTCTCGAGCTCGGGCTCGTTCGCCGCTTCGCTGCTCGGGCCCGACGTGCGCGCGCAGCTTCTCGCGTCGAGTCGCCCGTCGGCCGCCGTCGTCTCGCGCGACTCGTGTAGTGAGTGCTCGCGGCCATGTTGATCAAGGCGGACGACGTTGCCGGGGCTGCTGCTTCCCACGGAGCGGGACGGTGTTCCCGGTGATGCTACAAACCAGGTAAGCCTTTATGATCGTTCCGTGATGTTGATTTATCGGCTAATAGGTCCACTCTGTTACAGGTGCAGACGGACGGCCGATCTTCGAGTCTTCTCTCTCACTCGCTCTCACGGTGGCTGCTCAGCTGGTGCACGTCGGGTCGGTGACTGCTGCTCTTCGTCGGTGCTGCGTTGCTGCGGGGATTCTGGCTGCTTCTTAGGTGAATATCTATCTCCCGAGGGAGTGCTGCGTATATTATACTGATTATTAATTGAGAGTTATGGTAATGTTATGATTACCATAACCTCACTTCCAATCCTCTCCTAGCATGTAGCTGTCAGTTACTATGTGCACTACATGCGTCCTTGATTCCTTCTAATTGGGATTCTTATTAATTGTTTAACTGTTTCACAGCTTTCTGGATATCTTGTTGCTGCTCGTGCTGCTCCATCTGGCACCTTGGGCCATCGCAGGCTGCTCCATGGTCCTGGTGCGAAGCCTCCTAGAAGTGGTATCGCCTCTCCCGACATGCTGCTTCCATGTACTAGGGGGAAGGAGTTAAGAGAAGTATTGGGGATTTAGGGAGCTTCGTGTAGGCTAGGTAGGCTTAGAGATGTGAGGGTAGGTAGGCTAGTTTATGTTGGGGTTCGCTCGCTTATTAACTTGACAGGTATTACATACCTTGTCACAAAGAAAATCCCTTAATATATTATTACAATTATTTAACTGTATAATAAAGAATGAATATGCAATTTAACAATTATTGCGACCTCGTAAATAGGCTGCATATTAATTCCCTATGTGATAAGTATATCATACAAAAATTAAGTCTCAATTAAACAAACTAACTTCCACATTTTACAAAAAATATTATAGTATTGTTAATCATGCAAATGCTAATTTTTTTTGTGTAATCAGATGCAATTAAAATACAAGTAACATTACTTGAATAATATTTAAAATATATCTAATATTTTAAACAACATTATAAATAAATATTGTTTATAATTCGAATACTTTAATTTAAATTGATAAAATTAAGAAGGAAATTTGTTTAAAATAATTAATCGAATTCTTGTCAATAAATTCAATGATTTTCTAATTTATAAATTTCGTTGACTAAAAATATTTTATTTATATATATTTGTGAAAACTTATATATATTGTAACGGTGTGCTTGCCCGGGGAAAACTTATTGAGTCGCCCGTCTTACGTACCTGTAGTTCGTGGCGAACGAACTTGTATAATCTCGCCGACTAGATATCAAGTACTCGACGACTCAATATAATTCGTAACTATACATATGTTGTTTACAAAATCTTTCCCGCGCGGCGGCTGCGGTTACCTGTCCGCACACTTGCCGTTAAAGTTGTATGGAAATCGAATTCCGATTTCCAACAACAACAGGTAAAACAATGCTAATCTTTCCTAAAATGGACCGCGGAAAGAAAATCGAACGTGAGTCCGCGAGAATTCGTATATTAAAATACGACTCGAAGGAAAACGGAGGAACAAATATATACGCCGGTTCTAAAACTACAAATCAACACGATTTGAAATAGATTATTTATGAACAGATTTATTGAGATAAAAAGAAATAAATAATTAGATTTGATAACATTTATTATGGTCGAGGTCTTTATCCGTACGAGGTTGAGCCGTAACCGTCGACTCAACACGAGAGGGGAAAGGGGTATGCGAACTAACTAACTTAAAAATAATCGAACGATCGCGTTGAATAAAATGTTTAACATATGATAATAATTATCCGCGCGAAAGTGGTACCACTTACTTTTATTTCTTTTCTGCAGACCTCGAATAACAGAAATATAATCCTTCCTCTCTCTCTCTCGTTATCTCTTTGCCGTTACAATGGAAAAAATGTCGGTGGGAGAATGCCTCGACCACCGATCACTTTATTTTGTGTGTGTGTGTCCCAAAACCACTACACCAGAATACCGGAAGAATAACTCGCGATATCGCGATCAAAAGAACACCCGGTAAGACTCCACGGAAAAACTTGTAGAGAGAAAAAAAAATATAACTTCACCGGGGTATCTCGTCACACGTGTCGTCGTGATCTTTTGTGTCTCTCTCTAGTCCTGCGCGCGCGACTCTCTCCCGAATTCTAACTATCATTGCGCGGGTATCAGCCGTTCGAGTCGTTGGCTATGCCTATATCTATATATAGCGCTCGTGTTTATCTACCTAATTCGTATAATGGTGAGTGAATATCACTTACCATTACATCCCCCTGCCAGATTCCGCATACTGAGGTATGTGGTATCTGTACCAGAAATACGAATGAAAGATAGGACATAACGACTCGGGTATGACAAAGAATGAACTCACTCAAAAGAACTACATTAGGAGTAGAAAAATATATTTCAATATTTTAGGTACAACTATGCACAATATTTACAATGGGGTACCGCCCTATATCTACCCCTGCCGTTTTTGTTGGTTCTCGCGGTACCTCTCCTTCTTCTGACGCCGGATCTCCTTGTGTTTGAACTTCTTTGGACAGTCCTCCGGATCGAGGACCCCCCGCTCCCTACATATGGAGCATTTCGGCTCAGACCCTCTCTTCGGCCATGGAGTTTTCCCCTCCAGATTAGCCTGAGCCCGTTCTTCCTCCTCACGAGCTCTGGCTAATCGGCGTTGTGCCTCCTTGGCCTCTTCCTCGAGTCTAAGCCGATCCTCGTGGGCCCTCCGAGCGGCTTCTTTACGCCTCTGCCGTTCCTCGGCACGAGCGGCTTCTGCCGCTCACTCTCTCCGATCCGCCCTCATGGCCGATACCGCTTGGCGTTCCGCCTTACGGTGTTCGATCATGGCCTCTCAGGAATCAGTTTTATCGGAGGCTTCGGGGAATTTGGCCTTGAATTGATCGAACAAGGCGAAGGCGTGCTTTTCGGCGATCGACGTGGCCTTAAAGGACTCACGGGCCTTGGTCAATGCCTCCAACACGGTACACCACGCCTCTTCCCCGTCCTCCGATAATTCTTGCGGGGTCGGACCGGATTGAGACGTCGAAGCCTCGCTCGGATCCGGAGTACTCATTCCCGGACGTCGAAGGGGAACATACTCCTCTGAATCCTCCGGGAGTTGGTTGGGGAGCAGGACCTCCGACTCCCTGGGCCGTTGTTCAGCCCTGACCCTGGGCGGCGGTGGACCTGCGGGGATCGGGCCTGTAGCCTGGGGTAATTCCGACTCGACTACCAGGCCGCTCGATGGATGGACGGAGTATTCCATCCGGCCCATCCTCCACTATCACCACCGCGTCCCGGTCCTCCTGCCTCCGCCGTCGCTCCTCCTCCTCGTCTCTCACGGCCTGGTCCACGGCCGTTGTGATTCCATGGAGGAGCTCAAGCGTCTGTGGCTCGTTGATGCCACTCTGGATGAGGCGGGCCACCAACAGCTCCGGTGTTCGCTGTCGAACTGGATCAGCATCTAAACAAACAGATACCAATTGTCAGGGTCATTCCAATCTCAGAGTAAATTCCATTAGCCTAACTTAATATGTATTCGTAACCATGTGTCGACCGCAGAAGTGGGCCAGTGACGTCACCTGCTACAACTTGCCATGGTTTCTCTATCACGCGTCTATCCATCAAACCCATGGGTGGACGTTGCTCCACCTTACACTTTTGGCAGACCTGACATTTGTGTACATATTCTCCGACTTCGGCTTAGTACCGCGGCCAATAATACATTTTAGCCACTCTAGCAAATGTCTTTTCCCTACCTAAGTGTCCAGCAGTCGGATCGTCATGACACTCACGGAGTATGGCTTGCCTATGCTCCTCTGGTACAACCAGTTTCCAAGCGTCTTGATCCTCCATCACGTCGTCTAACTCGTTATCGACGCGATACGAATACAAATTATTACCTATTATCTTCCATTCCGGAAAATCTCTAGGTCGTTCTGTTATGTCTTTCAGCCATGAGAGGTACCAAGGATCTTTCGTAGTTTGGCTCCAAGAAACTGAAGCGATGGCCGGCTCGTCTTCCTCATACATGCGAGAAAGTGCATCGGGAACATAGTTTAGAGCTCCTTTCCTGTACTCAATTGTAAAATTATGAGACTGGAGTTCTAATGCCCATCTGGCGAGCCGACTCGTTGGATTGTGTATATTGCACAGCCAACGAAGACTACTATGATCAGTTATAACCTTAAACTGGTAACCCTCAATATACTGTCGAAATTTTCTAATTGCCCATACTACGGCTAAGCATTCCCGTTCTGAGACGCTATAGTTGCGTTCTGCTGGCGAGAGTACTCTACTGGCAAACTCCAGGACGCTCTCTACTCCACCAACGACCTGTGTTAATACTGCACCGATACCGGTGTCACTAGCATCTGTTTGAATGGTATAATCGCCATTCTCGTCAGGAGTCTGTAGAACGGGTGCAGTCATCAGCAGCGCTTTGAGTCGCTGAAATGCACTTTCTTGTTCTTGGAGCCATTCATACTTTTGGTCTTTCTTTGTAAGACGTGTTAAAGGCTCCGCTATTGTAGCATAGTCGGGTATAAATCGTCTGTACCAAGATGCCATCCCGAGGAATCGTCTTAGCTGCTTGAGATTTCGGGGAGCCGGATATTCTTGAATCGGCTCCGTCTTAGCTGGATCAGGTCTTATCCCATCGTGATTGACCCGTACACCCAAGTATCTCACTTCGGGTTGACAGAAATACATTTTTCTCGGTTTACCGATAAACCGGCTTCAGTCAAACGAGTCAACACCTCCTTTAGCAACAATTTGTGCTCTTCGAAGGTCTCCGTCACGACGATGATATCGTCGAGATAAGAGTAAGCATTCGGTTCGAGAGCAGGTCCAATCACCTGGTCTATCATACGTTGAAACGTTGCGCCAGCATTTGCCAACCCAAAGGGCATACGAGTAAACTGGAACAAACCCATTCCAGGTACCGTAAATGCTGTAATCGGGCGCGATTCCATTTGCAGAGGTATTTGGTGGTAGGCGCAGTTCATATCTATCGTAGATATATATCGGGCTCTTTTGAGTTTGCGTAAAATATCGTGCATAAACGGCAAAGGATACGCATCAGGTTTGGTCAAAGCGTTGACCTTCCTGAAATCAATGCAAAAACATCTTGCATTTTCGCCCTTCTTAGCCATCACCACTGGACTGGACCAACCGCTACTCGTCGGTTCTATAACGCCTGTCTCAAGCATCTCTCGAAGATGTCGATGCATCTCCTCTCGAATCTTTTCCGAGACGGGATAATACCTTTGTTTGATCGGTCGCGCCGAACCGACGTCGATAACATGTTCAACATCGTATGATCGGCCGATCTTTGGCAAAGTACTGGACAGCACTTGATCTAGAAGTTCACGCAGTTGTCGGCGCTCATCTTCTGTCGCATCGGCCACACCCGCTGACGACAGCGAAGCGTGTCCACTCTCAATACTTGCCACTTCCAGCTGTAATAATTGTGATGACCCTTTGAAGTATAAACAGTCGGAGTCTGGGTCTAGAATTTCTCGGAATGCGCGAATGAAATTCACTCCTAAATAGCATTCCGCATCTAAATTTGGCATAATTGCGACCCGTATATCTCGCGTGTCTTTACCGATGGTAAAAGGTAGCATAACATGTCCACACAACTGGTGTGTGCTACCATCCACAAGCTTAGCACTACCCGCTTGCTTATCGAGAATGGATCTACCAAGAGCGGTTGCCAACTGCAAACCGTTCAAACCCATGACCGTTGTTGATGCACCTGGATCAAACAACGCTCGGATCCGGTATCCACCGATATCGATTTGACACCACCAGCGCGTCTCATCTTCTGGACTATAAACTCGCTGGTTCGGTTTCGGCGTAATTTTTATAATTTTACTCGTGACCGGATCCGTCCTAACCTCCCTGGGGTCATTTATCGTCAGATCTTCTTGACGCATCTCTGCAGCTTGACTGCCTCGAGATTTCAGGATTACGACCGCTTCTCCGGGGACTCCCTCAACCTCGGGACCAGCGGCTGTCCCCTATAGCCGCTTCCCCGTGCGTTTTTTGCACAATCAGGACACGTCCTAATTGTATAGCCCAATTTGCCACATATATTGCAGGCTATAGGCTTGGGGACAACCTCTTTACGCTTCTCCTTATCACCTGCATTCAACTTCTCGTCGTTTCTTGACGTATGGCCATTCGATGGCTGTCGATCAGGACTTTACGACTACCCTTCCTTTGTCCCCATTTTAACCGAGGAGGTGATCTGTATGTCTTCTTGCTTTGAGAGACATCAACCTTGCCTCTCACCCCAGCTGTATGCAACTCGTCTTAACGGATACTAGCGTCTCCTGAAGAATTTCGTGAACCGTTCCAAAAAGACCTGTTTGAGTCGGTTCACTCGTTCCTTGGCTCCGCTTGCTACCTTTGGTTAGCGCTTCGGCTATCTGGAACAAACCCATTCCAGGTACCGTAAATGCTGTAATCGGGCGCGATTCCATTTGCAGAGGTATTTGGTGGTAGGCGCAGTTCATATCTATCGTAGATATATATCGGGCTCTTTTGAGTTTGCGTAAAATATCGTGCATAAACGGCAAAGGATACGCATCAGGTTTGGTCAAAGCGTTGACCTTCCTGAAATCAATGCAAAAACATCTTGCATTTTCGCCCTTCTTAGCCATCACCACTGGACTGGACCAACCGCTACTCGTCGGTTCTATAACGCCTGTCTCAAGCATCTCTCGAAGATGTCGATGCATCTCCTCTCGAATCTTTTCCGAGACGGGATAATACCTTTGTTTGATCGGTCGCGCCGAACCGACGTCGATAACATGTTCAACATCGTATGATCGGCCGATCTTTGGCAAAGTACGGACAGCACTTGATCTAGAAGTTCACGCAGTTGTCGGCGCTCATCTTCTGTCGCATCGGCCACACCCGCTGACGACCAGCGAAGCGTGTCCACTCTCAATACTTGCCACTTCCAGCTGTAATAATTGTGATGACCCTTTGAAGTATAAACAGTCGGAGTCTGGGTCTAGAATTTCTCGGAATGCTCGAATGAAATTCACTCCTAAATAGCATTCCGCATCTAAATTTGGCATAATTGCGACCCGTATATCTCGCGTGTCTTTAATGATGGTAAAAGGTAGCATAACATGTCCACACAACTGGTGTGTGCTACCATCCACAAGCTTAGCACTACCCGCTTGCTTATCGAGAATGGATCTACCAAGAGCGGTTGCCAACTGCAAACCGTTCAAACCCATGACCGTTGTTGATGCACCTGGATCAAACAACGCTCGGATCCGGTATCCACCGATATCGATTTGACACCACCAGCGCGTCTCATCTTCTGGACTATAAACTCGCTGGTTCGGTTTCGGCGTAATTTTTATAATTTTACTCGTGACCGGATCCGTCCTAACCTCCCTGGGGTCATTTATCGTCAGATCTTCTTGACGCATCTCTGCAGCTTGACTGCCTCGAGATTTCAGGATTACGACCGCTTCTCCGGGGACTCCCTCAACCTCGGGACCAGCGGCTGTCCCCTATAGCCGCTTCCCCGTGCGTTTTTTGCACAATCAGGACACGTCCTAATTGTATAGCCCAATTTGCCACATATATTGCAGGCTATAGGCTTGGGGACAACCTCTTTACGCTTCTCCTTATCACCGGCATTCAACTTCTCGTCGTTTCTTGACGTATGGCCATTCGATGGCTGTCGATCAGGACTTTTACGACTACCCTTCCTTTGTCCCCATTTGAACCGAGGAGGTGATCTGTGTGTCTTCTTGCTTTGAGAGACATCAACCTTGCCTCTCACCCCAGCTGTATGGCAACTCGTCTTAACGGATACTAGCGTCTCCTGAAGAATTTTCGTGAACCGTTCCAAAAGACCTGTTTGAGTCGGTTCACTCGTTTCCTTGGCTACGCTTGCTACCTTTGGTTTAGCGTTCGGCCGCTTCTTATATGCTAACTCAGGTAGCATCAAGTCTTCTTCTGCGGGAGGCGGCCGATATAACTTTTCTCGTTCGAGTGTTTGCTCGGCGTCCAACGCCAATTGCAAAAAACTCTCGATCGACCGAGCTTCAACTGTCTTAAATAAACGTTGGAGTTGAGGTAGCATATTGCGGTACTGGTGATCTAACTGGCTCCGCTCATCAGGAATCGGCTTGAGCTTACGCATTATCGCAATCGAGCAGGTAATATAATCCCTTATCGGCTCATCTTCGCCTTGCGTGCGAGCGTTAGACTCCTCGATGAGCCGTTGTTGATAACTCTGGCCCATCCCGTACCACATCTTGGCGTATCTCACAAAATCTTGCCATGAGTGCCATCTATCCTTCACGTTCCGATACCACGTAGCTGCGTTATTGGTGAGAAGTTCCGACAAGGACGGTAACACCTCGTCCTCGCTGAGGTTGGCGAGTATCCTACAATCTTCTACTCGCGCAAGAAATGCTTCAATACTCTGGCTTTTGTCTCCAGAGAATCGAACTCCCCACTTACGAACAATTGCGCCGACATCGCGCACTGTCCCGGCCGACCTAGTTGTAGATTGGCCGGTTACGCTCGAGTCCATCCGACTAGAGTAGGGAGAGCTAGAATATGGAGGCTGACCTTATCTCCATATCCCACCCCTTCCCAAAGCTCCTCTAGCAGGTGCTTGAGGCGCTTGATAACCATCGCACTCTGCCTGCACTTGTCGTGGTCTTTCGTCCGTCTCATCCAGTGTGTGACACGTATACGTATCCTGGAATCGGACATGTTGGTTCGGCTCTCTATTTCTGTTGGTGTTCGTTCTCTGCGTACTATCGCGGGCGTAGAAGTCCATTTTCAGAGCACTCACTTGATCCTCCAAATCTTTCATCCGTGCTAACATGACGGCCTGTTGCTTCAACTGCAACGTCAACATCGCAGCAAATGTCTCTGGTATCTCAAACTGTGCTCCGCCTGTAGACACTAGCGAAATCCACTCCTCTTTGTTAGCTTCTTGGCTGGAGACCTCGGATTGTTGATCCTCTGCATGCTGATCCACCTCAGCATCTGCATTTGTCTCTTGCCTCTCTATGTCTGGAACGTCCAGTGCAAGAGTCTGTTGTAATACTTCTACAACATTTGGATCAGAATCTGGATCAGGTAATGCCGGATTCTGGGCGAACATAGCCTCAAACCAATCCGACCTCCGCCTATTTCGCCTTTCGCGATCTCTCAACAGATTTGTTTCTTCAGCGAAATTCTGAGCCGTATAATTTCCCATTAACCACCGTTGGAGACGCTCGGCTCTCTTATAATTTGGGCCGTCAACCTGCATCTCCAACGACTCGAGGTGAGCCTTTATCTGTTCACCGCATTGAGTGTCAATCCAGTTGTCAATCTGGTTAGTCATCGATTCTGCCATATTATCTTAAAATTATCGCCGATTCCTTAACAAAAAAAATAATGAAAAATCGCTTCCGCAGGTACTTGTGCAAGGTTCGGTTATTCAACACTAGGTGGCGTTAAACTACTAAATTATTGGGCCACTGTGTTGAAGATTGTGATCTTTTCCCTTTTTAAATAAACACCTTACGGTCCCAATTTGAAACTTGCTTGTAAAACAAAATTTTATAATTTTGACAACTATTTAACAAAATAAATTAAATTTCACCTTCAATTTAAATTTGTTATACGCATTTCAGTCTAATTTATTTTAAAATATTGCACCCGATTTTCAACAAAACCAAAAAAAAATTTTGTACAATAAATAAATCAAACGAAATAATAAACAATTAAAAAAAAATTTTTAATCCGATAAAATGAGGAAGAAAACGGATTATCCTCGGCTCTCGGTCACCAGCGCACGCAAATATACTTAAAATTAAATAAATTCGTCAACAAATTAATAAATAAATTAATAAATGATCAACAAATAAATCAATATATAAATATTCCTACCTAACTATATAGAATATCTAAGGCAGTGACCTCTTACAATCGCGCGTTACATAAAAAAAATTAAATACATTTTTACAAAATTATAATTTAAGCAAATTTCAAAAATCACACCCTTGCACAGGTATTAACAATTTTTACTAAGTCGCAAAAATTGCATTCGCTAATTTTCCGACTAACCTATACGGAATCAGGGACACGTGTTATTAAATCGCGGACCTCAAACCATTCTATCTCATATAAATAAATAAATCTGAAATTATTATATTTTACGTGTGTCAACACTTATCAAAAAGAAATTTTATTACTGTCGACTTCGGATTCTTCCTGATAAAAACAAAAAAAAACGAAGAAAATCCGATAAAGTTATCTAAATTATTGTCAAACACAATAATTTATTAATTGAAATTAATTGCAATTCAATTAATTCAATTGTCGACAATAATTAATACATTAATCAACGTAACTAACGTATTAATCATTAAACACACGTAAATCAACCGAGCATATGTTTAAACAATTCAATTCCGGTCCGTTCCTATTCCCTTGTTGCGCGCCGTGTACGCGCAATCAACTATCCTAATGTCTAGGGACTTTTTCCTTCACTTAGTTGGGCGCCATGTAACGGTGTGCTTGCCCGGGGAAAACTTATTGAGTCGCCCGTCTTACGTACCTGTAGTTCGTGGCGAACGAACTTGTATAATCTCGCCGACTAGATATCAAGTACTCGACGACTCAATATAATTCGTAACTATACATATGTTGTTTACAAAATCTTTCCCGCGCGGCGGCTGCGGTTACCTGTCCGCACATTTGCCGTTAAAGTTGTATGGAAATCGAATTCCGATTTTCAACAACAACAGCTAAAACAATGCTAATCTTTCCTAAAATGGACCGCGGAAAGAAAATCGAACGTGAGTCCGCGAGAATTCGTATATTAAAATACGACTCGAAGGAAAACGGAGGAACAAATATATACGCCGGTTCTAAAACTACAAATCAACACGATTTGAAATAGATTATTTATGAACAGATTTATTGAGATAAAAAGAAATAAATAATTAGATTTGATAACATTTATTATGGTCGAGGTCTTTATCCGTA
Organism: Theocolax elegans; assembly: GCA_026168455.1. NCBI lineage: Eukaryota > Metazoa > Arthropoda > Insecta > Hymenoptera > Cerocephalidae > Theocolax > Theocolax elegans. Next base: position 77,344,541 of record CM047428.1, read on the forward strand.
CGAGGTTGAGCCGTAACCGTCGACTCAACACGAGAGGGGAAAGGGGTACGCGAACTAACTAACTTAAAAATAATCGAACGATCGCGTTGAATAAAATGTTTAACATATGATAATAATTATCCGCGCGAAAGTGGTACCACTTACTTTTATTTCTTTTCTTCAGACCTTGAATAACAGAAATATAATCCTTCCTCTCTCTCTCTCGTTATCTCTTTGCCGTTACAATGGAAAAAATGTCGGTGGGAGAATGCCTCGACCACCGATCACTTTATTTTGTGTGTGTATGTCCCAAAACCACTACATCAGAATACCGAGAGAATAACTCGCGGTATCGCGATCAAAAGAACACCCGGTAAGACTCCACGGAAAAACTTGTAGAGAGAAAAAAAATATAACTTCACAATCTTTTGTGTCTCTGTCTAGTCCTGCGCGCGCGACTCTCTCCCGAATTCTAACTATCATTGCGCGGGTATCAGCCGTTCGAGTCGTTGGCTATGCCTATATCTATATATAGCGCTCGTGTTTACCTACTTAATTCGTATAATGGTGAGTGAATATCACTTACCATTACAATATATACCTTATTTGTGTGACTTATTTGTACATTGTAGTTCGAATTTGAAATTTCCTTTCGTTGTTTAAATTTTAACGAAATCATCTAAAGTAATTATTATAATAAATAATTATTTAATAATTAAATAATTTTCTAGTTAATACTTACAAGGGGAGTACTTGACCTCCGGGAAATCTATCTTATGCTAACTTTGGTATGTCCTTTATAATATAAAAATGTGAAGAAAGCCAAGTTATCTCTTGCCAATGGCTACTTTTACGAGAGTTATTCGACATCTAATAATAATATCAGTAAAAATTACTTCCAATTTGATCGCTTACAACTCGGAAACAAATTGAGATAGGGACTCAAACCAAAAACCAGAAGAAAGTTGAGTTCAAGTAGATATGGTTTGAAAAGAAAGAAGCTTAAATTGCTTAATTTGAAGCAAAGTTATAAAGAAAATAAGAAATTAAAGATTTTTAGGCCAAAAGAAACAATAAATTTTTCATATTAAAGTTTGGTTAAAATTACTTCAAGTTCTTATTTGCTTTATAACTTTGCTCCAAATTAAGCAATTTGAGCTTCTTCTTTTTTAAAGCATATCTACTTGAACTCAACTTTCTTCTGGTTTTTGGTTTGAGTGCCTATCTCTATTAGTTTCCGAGTTGTAAGCGATCAAATGTGAAGTAATTTTTACTGATATTATTAGATGTCGAATAATTCTCGTAAAACTGGCCATTGGCAAGAGATAATTTGGCTTTCTTCACATTTTCATATTATAAAAGACATACCAAAGTTAGGATAAGATTCGTTTCCCGGAGGTCAAGTACTCTCCTTGTTAGTTTCCTTCACATGAATAAGCAAAACATAAATTGAATATCGTCGACTATTATCCAAATTAAAACTCAAATCCAGAGTTGATAAATATTAATAATAATTAAACAATAATAAACAAACAAAAAAAACTATTCTTACATTAATATTAACATTTTTTTACAATTACTATAAGGATCATTCCCTCATCTTATTTATATTTATAATATTTTATTTATCATATATACAAATAAATTTGCGTATATATCAATACATATAATTAAAAATCACTCAATTATTTTGACATTGCCACGCATATTCTCCAATAATTCACTATGGTTTTAACTTCTTTTGTCATTGGACATTAATTGAATTTTATTTTCTCCGTTTTCATTTTGTTGTAAATTATAATTTTGATTCGGTCAAAATTACGGGTCGAAACATTTGTTATCGCATGTATACGATCGATAATAGTGCGCGAAGATTTAACCAAAAGATTATTAGCCAAAATGCAAGGCGATCAACCTCAAACCTCCCGTGGAGGATCACAACAACTAGACCAGTGGAATGTAACAGCATAATTGGTTACAACGATAGCAGGAAGTTTTGCCTTACAGAACGCATTATTAGGAATTCGTTGTTATGATGGACGAAATATGCCGCTAAAAGGTTTATACAGGATGTAAGAAACGGATTAATTTATGTGAATGACGAGCAACAAGGATAGTATATAAAAGCAATACTAAGAAGACTACAAGGAAGTGCCAGAGACTGTACACATTTTTACAGTTTAGGGATTAGAGTGTATAATGATTATATTAAAGTGGTTAACATCAGCCAAGAAATCAGTACTATAATCGACGTCAACAGTATTATTCGAGAGCCTATGAATACGACAACTATAGACCAGATCATAAATACCAATCGGACTACGAAAACAGAGGTTATGATAGAAATCATCAAAGTTATTTCAATCGTCAAAATAAGGAAACTCACGAAGGATATCAAAATCAACGACAAAATTACTCAATCCAAGGAGAATCTTTAGACTCCAATGGGGCTCGTCACAGCGTGATGGCGAGCCAGAATACACAAAATACCCAGGACATTCAGAATACCAGGAGTCCACAAAATTCACAGAAAACTCAGAATCGCCAAGGCCAATCCAGATCGCCAAGGAAAACCCAGATGGAGAATGGTAAATGACTTTAGAGAACTTAACAAAAAGCCATAGGAGACGCTCATTCGTTACCCAACATATCTGATAACTTCGACCAATTAGGAAAAAGTTTTTACTTTAATCTATTTGACCTTACATCAAGTTTCCAACAAATACCAATAAAAGAGAGCGACAAGTGCAAAACCGCTTTTTCAACCCCAAATGGACATTATCAATATCAAAGGATGCTTGAAGGACTCAAAAATGCACCTGCAACCTTCCAGAGGTTAATGGACCAAGTACTAGAGGACTACAAAATACTGAAATGTTAGCATATCTCGATGATATTGTTGTATATGCAAGAGATGTACATGATCATGATAGAAAAGTTAAAAATTTATTTGAAAGACTAAGAGATGCAAATCTCGTACTACAACCGGATAAGATAGAATTTTTAAGGAAAGAAGTTACCTATCTTGGACATATTATTAGCGAAAAAGGGATAGAACCAGATCCGCAGAACATATCGTCAGTAAAAATTTTTCCAACACCAAAAGCCATAAAAATATTAGACAATTTCTTAGACTCGCAGGTTATTATCGAAAATTTATAAAAGATTTTTCTAAAATAGCTCAACCCTTAAACCAATTGCTTCAAAAAATGTAGGATTTATTTGGGAAAACAAGCATGAAGAAAGTTTCAATATTTTAAAACAACATTTAATACAAGCCCCAATATTACAGTTTCCCGACTTTGATAAAGTTTTTACACTAACAACTGACGCTTCAGAGTATGCCATCGGAGCGGCACTGATTCAGGAAATAGATGGATTTGATCACCCTATTGCATGTATATATCTAGAACTATATATCTATATATCTATATTATCTAGAACTGTGAATAAAGCTGAAAGAAATTACACTACAACAGAAAAAGAATGCCTGGCTGCACTTTATGCTATGCACCAGTTCCGGCCATACTTATTATGTCGAAAATTCATTCTTCGAGCAGATCACGAACCTCTAAATTGGATGCATAATAGAACCGATCCAGGACAAAGCTTAATGCGATGGATGTTTAAATTTACAGATTACCAGTACATTTTTAAATATAAACCAGGGCGTTTAAATAATAATGCAGATGCTTTATCAAGGATTGAGACTAAAGTTCCAAAGAATGAAATAAATAAAATATTATCAAAGCTTAAAATTTTAGTCTGAACAAATGAAGATCAAATACCGCAAAAAGGAAAACTATCACGACCCAGAGCAAAAACACTAGGAAACGAAAAAGCATCACGAAAAGAAGGACCATTAGGATCAAAAACAATCAAAATTATACCAAAATTAGAACACAGCGTAATAGCGCAAAGGATACGCTCCAAAATTACAATACCGAATGATGCTTTAGCTGCAGGACTATCTCAAATAAGGAAAAAAACAAACCTATCAAAGAGAAATCAGTCAATAATTACATCGAAACCAAGCACAAGTACTAATATCTCAACAGACGTTAGAATACCAAGGGAAAATCACAACCTAACCATCACAGACTTAATTTCAACGGATAACATGCCATCTTTACCTGTTCTGCGACGTAGTGGACTATGTTCCGCAGAGACAAGGATGGGTGTATCAGAATCACAAAATTTTGACACAAAGAATAAAATCGCCATTACAGTGAACATACAGTGTTAAGAATTAGAAAGTAAATTCGAAGAAGCAGATAGTGAAATTATCACTCAAGTAGAGCTAGAAGATGAAGTTTTTAACTACGAGGAAAGAAAAGGATACGAAACCAGCTTAAGGGGATGTCGGAAATTCCTGAAAATACCTACCTTACCGATATAGTTGGTAATTTGGACTTTTTATTTTTTAAATAAGAATTAAGGTTTTATTTTGAAAAAGTGCGAACGTCAAGCCCTTCAGTTTTTTATGAGGAAGCTCTAAATAAATTTTGAATCAGAAAAAATAAATATATTTGATATGATTCTTTGTTTTGAAAATTTTGAACCCAAACATCGTACCTTTAATACATATCAAATTTAACGAAAATTCAGCTAAACCATCACCATAATATATGTGAGGGCTTGACGTTCTTACTTTTTGAAAAAAATAAAAAAAGCAATAAAGAAATCTACTATTACCTTCCCCCACTCCACTAAGATTTTTGAGAATTGGCGGGTTCACGACATATCTTAACAAAGGTCATCGAAACATTTAATTCATATTATTTTTATGAAACATGAATTTACTTAATAAGTATAATTACTTAATCTTAATAATAAATATACTTTTGCAGGGTGAACGTTAGTTAAAATATAATATAAAATTTCTTGCGAGAGATGGCGCCACCAACGCTTCCCGAAAAGTAAAATGCATTGTAGTTTTATACATTGAAAATTTTACATATTTCATGTTATATGTAATCACGTTTATAATTTTTTTTTACTATTTTCAAGAATCATAGAGCTGGTCTCCAAATACTTAGAGCTTGTAATTGGTTGTCATGTCTAACTTATATAATTTTAAATTTGTTTCTTTATATAAATCTCTGTTCGGGTGCATTTCTTATCATCGACTAGCGTATTTTCAATTACTTTAGTAAAAAGATACACACTAACCCAAATTACAAAATTCCTGCGATAAAAGAATTAATAAATGTGAAGTATTTGCAATCTCATACTGCGGTAGGTCTACGGGGACCGTGCAAGATTTACGGCAATCGTGCGCACAGTCCCCGTAGAATATCGAAGCAATATTCTGCGTTTCATATCGATTTAAAAATCCGGGAATAATCGGATGCATTGTTTAGTAGAGGCCAATATTCTATAAAACGGTAATTAGAGACTGAAACTCCTTACTAATATACATGTATTCCCCCACTATCCGTGTTCTCAATTCCCTATACTATATGCGCGCGATCCCTGTATCGATACGAGGGCGGACCGCGTGTTCAGTGTGCCAGCGCTTGAATCTAGATCGATTCAAGATGGCGACAACTGAGCGCAGGCCGGCACGTAAACAACGTGCCTCGCGACTGTTTCCCCGGGTGTGCGTGATCCCCACCGTCGGGCATAGTACTAGGGTACTACTGCGGAGTGGTGTGCGAACGGACGTTCGCGCACGCACCGACAAAGGTTTCTCCAGGCGACGCAGTCCACGGCGAGATCCCGACATCACCGCTGTCAACAAACCGCTTCACGGAGAGGAATCCATACCTCACTAAGTATATACACTACCGTGTGCAATTGTAAGTGTTTTTGTAACTATAAATATTTAATAACTAATTATATCTGGTAGTATAACATTTACTCCCCTTTAATTAATCCTCTCTCTCCTTAACCAACAACACTCATGACTTTGTTTAGTACTTAATAAATAATAACTCTTTATATTAATTTATTATTCATAACACCTCTAATTTCACCTGTTCGTTCTCCCTATATTATTACTCAATTATTAGAGTATTTCATTTAATTATCTTTCCTCTTTTTTCCTAATTCTACTAATCAACGAACCTATTTGTTCATCCTTACTCTCCTATTATTAGTATCTTATAACATTCTCATTTATTCCTACCTAATACATGTCCCTACTAACAATTATATTCATTAGTAAATTTGTATATTAATATAGTTCTCTTTTTTAGATGCAGCGTGCCAAGGAGTAGCTGTCATCGAGGGAACCCCGGACACGCTGATCAAGAGGCAACCTTTGGACATTCGCATCAACTATAAGGAACTACTAGATAAGTATATGCAATTAATATTGTTTTTTTCATTTTTAATTAATAATAATATATATATATATGGGGTATTCCACGTGAAGTGGTCCGATCAAAATTTTAAAATGCACCAAATTTTGGGTACACTTTGCAAATGTTTTTCAGAATACAGAAAAAAATTTTTAGGTACTGGAATCTATTTGCTCAAAAGTTATTCTAACCTCAAAAAGTGAATTTTTCCATATTTTTTTCAACACCATCTGGGTTTACCGCTATATAACTCCAAATCTATCAACTTTTACTATAGAACATTATATGTAACATTCGTTGCTAATTATATCTAGAATTTATTCTTCTGGGTTAGAATTTCTAATCTCAAGGTCAATGTTACATAAAGTACATGTCAATATTCAACTTGAAAAAAGTGCAAGTGCGCCACCTTTGATTTTTTCATCCTAAAGTCTAAAAAAAAGCTTGGAGCAATACCTTTCAAATGGTCTGTAGCATTTTTATGGCCTCCAATTCTGTAAAAAGTTATGACAATTTAAAGAAACACGAAATTTTTTTAAAAATTTAAATGGGAATTACCATGTTAATTTTTGTGAATTTTTTGTCTTTCTTTAAATTGTCATAACTTTTTACAGAATTGGAGGCCATAAAAATGCTACAGACCATTTGAAAGGTATTGCTCCAAGCTTTTTTTTAGACTTTTGGATGAAAAAATCAAAGGTGGCGCACTTGCACTTTCTTTAAGTTGAATATTGACATGTACTTTATGTAACATTGACCTTGAGATTAGAAATTCTAACCCAGAAGAATAAATGCTAGATATAATTAGCAACGAATGTTACATATAATGTTCTATAGTAAAAGTTGATAGATTTGGAGTTATATAGCGGTAAACCCAGCTGGTGTTGAAAAAAATATGGAAAAATTCACTTTTTGAGGTTAGAATAACTTTTGAGCAAATAGATTCCAGTACCTAAAAATTTTTTTCTGTATTCTGAAAAACATTTGCAAAGTGTACCCAAAATTTGGTGCATTTTAAAATTTTGATCGGACCACTTCACGTGGAATACCCCATATATATATTTCTTTTCTAGGTGATCTCAGTGATGTCCCCACATCACTACTGCTGACATCTTTCAGCTCATAATAACCTTGTTTATTATCTCTGCCAGTCAACTAATAAGTACGGCGTGAAGTCGACTACGTTGCTACGCTGCCAACCTCGTTACCTGAAGCCGTCACTTCTCTGCTTCACTTGATGACGCATAACACCAAGGTCGCCACAGCTATTCCATGTAAAATCTCCAGGTAATTATTTATGTATCGGGGTAGCGCTGATATGTATTTTTATCTACAGGATAATTTGGTATCTGCTGTATACCAAATTTGTGTACACGCATAACCTCAATTCAGCCTTGTTTCTCCTAACACACAGCTGTCATATGTAGATACGGCTGTGATAGTAAGATACAGCTGTATATGTTCATTTTGTCCTTGTCCTACATACCACTAGCATATACTAAAATAAATGGTATTATCTTCACAGTGGACTGGATGCTTGCATGCTGACTCCGGACATCCTGGGTCGAGGATAGCAATTTTCGCCGTGGCTATGGACTGCTGACATCTTTCAGCTCAGCTTCTCCGTGATTATCCGTCTATTGGAAGCTGTATATGTTCATTTTGTCCTTGTCCTACATACCACTAGCATATACTAAAATAAATGGTATTATCTTCACAGTGGACTGGATGCTTGCATGCTGACTCCGGACATCCTGGGTCGAGGATAGCAATTTTCGCCGTGGCTATGGACTGCTGACATCTTTCAGCTCAGCTTCTCCGTGATTATCCGTCTATTGGAAGCCTCTGTGATTGCTGCTTTATCGACCTGCCTCGACAGTTAACTAGACAGTCCTGATGATGAGCTGGGTTTTCGCTAGCCGTTCCAACTTACATGTATTTCCAGTAGCATTGTGTGTTAGTGAGTCTTGGAAAGGGTTATTAGAATGGTGAAAGTAGGTAGGACTTAGATCCAGCACGGGTAGGTAGATATTCGCTTTAGCTTCAAATATCATTCAATCATGTTGACATGTGCGAAGCACATTGTTACATCATATATATATATACATGTGTGTGTGTGTGTGTGTGGATAATTTCATACAAACACTTCTGGCCAAAATTTTAAACCGCACCAAATTTATCGTAAAGAATAAAGATATTTTTAAGAAGACAGGTAAAAATTGTTAAGTGATGGAAACAATTTTTTCAACAGCTATTTTTGAAGCTATTTATCTCAAAATCTTTGACCACGCCACAATTGATTTTTTCATGTATAAATTTGAGAAATACCTTGCATTAATAGGTAGCTTGTTAAAGGTTTGGAGGATTTTATTGGCCTGCAATTTGGTAAAAAGTTATTTAAAATAAAAAAAAACTATGAAAAAGTCAAAAAAATGATATTTGTCCTATAATTGACAATGGAATATAGTAAACCATTCTTCAAATTCTTGTCCACTTGTAGACTTTGTTATATACTATTAATTAATGTTATATATTAAAGAAGTTGTCAAAACTTTAACTAAGTCCTTTAACTTTGATATTTATCAATATGTATAATTTTAGAGATGTAATGGATTTACATCGAGATATCTTATTAGAAATCCGGTGAAAAGTTAATTGGTGATAGGAGTTTTTTTCTTTTACTTTACTTTTTTTAGTGAATTGCCAATAGCTCAGCATAATGTTTTTTCATTTGTAATTTTCACCCTCCATTGTTGAATTTGTAAATAGTCTATTGTTAACACGCTTCCCAATTGACTATTTAGAAATAATGTTTTTTCTTTACTTGTGTGATTTGTTAATATTTTTGCATGATTTTTTTTATGTTTTGCTTTATTGCTCGATATGCTACTAGAAATTGCATAATTTTCTTTTGCTTTACTTTCTTATGGGATATTTTAGATTGATGTACTGCATGAGCATAAAGAGATGTTGAACCCAAATTACAGGAATCTACACCAAAAAGTGTATCTAAAATATTAATTAAAAAATCAATACAGAGAAAAGGTCTGATGCTTTGACGTTTAAAGAAAAATTTTTTTTTAAATAATTGAGCAAACTAGTTTAATTTCTAGTTTTTAGTTAACTTGTACTTTATTGTTTTGTTTAAAGTAACAATGTAAAAAAACTTTTATGTGATTTGTTAATATCTTTGCATGATTTTCTTTTGTTTATTTTCTTACGAGATATTTTAGATTTGTGTACTGCATGAGCATAAAGAGATGTTGAACCCAAAGTATAGGGATCTACACCAAAAAATGTGATACAAATGATACAAATAATTTAAAACATGAGGTAGAGCATAACAGTTCGATTTCTCAATAAAAAATTATTCTTACAATAATAATTGAGCAAACCATTATTGGTTTGTAATTATTAATCGAATATGACGAAAAGATCGATTTTAATATCTGGCAAAATGTGCGTACATTATTGGAAACACGCCTGAGGACCTGAAGGACAACATTATTACTTCAAAATCTCATTGTTTTGTTTATAAAAACAATGTAAAATATAACAATTTTTTGAATATTATATCCCTAAATAATTTTATGGACATTGCCACATTTGTTGCTTTTTACATATTACAAAAATATCAAGCATCTAATGCCATCTACTGGCAAATCTATCTATCGGATAAACTCATTAATAGTACTAGTGAAACTAAATTATCGACTGGCCAAAAGATTTTTTTTCCTTATCACGGCGCCTTGAAAATTTGTAACGAAATAATACAGCGAGCGCCATCTATGGGAGAAAACATCACTGCACGACCGCGTGACGTAATTCGTAAAGTAATGGCGGAGTGCAAAACAAGTCGTTTCTCGTCAGTCAAATCGTACTAGTCACTTTACGATTTGAATATTAATCTTTTGAAGTGACAACCGGCCTATAAATATCTCTGGTATGAGTGGCAATCCCATCAAGCCCTCTATTCGCATGGTATGGTCTTTATTTTTATTAAATTAACAGTTATTTCGGATATGTCTCGACTGACCTCAGCGCCATTACTCGTGGTGTCGATAGTAGGAGAGAGCGTTTACGCCATCTTCGTCGTAAATATGTAATTAAATTTAACAATCTACATTACCGACCCGCGGAACGTTGTTTAGACCATCCAACATCCCCTTAATTTTCAAAAATTCCAAAAATCTATAGAAAATTAAATTTTTCTAAATTTAATGACAGTCTACAAAGAAGAATGGAGTTGCAGGACAACATTCAATATCAAGAAAATCCAGAACTAACTGTAAATGTAACACATTCTCAGATGGAGATGAGGTACCACCAGATATTCAAGAAGAGCTTCACGAAATGTATCCATATGATGGAGATATGATGACTCAATAATGCAACAACAAATCGTGAAATTAGTAAAAAGAGCCGAAAAAACCACTCGACCACAAAAAGAAATAATAATCGACTCTCAAGATGAAGGTGAAATAGCTGATGAAGAAATAGAACAAGTAGAAACAGACCGAACAGTTAAGATCAATACGAGAGCAATCTTAGTGACTCCGACAATAAAAATAAAAGAACCAAAAGCCAGAAGTACACCCATAAATTCAGATTAAACAAGGTGATTAAAAAAAGTTGTTCCTTTAGAAGAAATACAAGACGAAAACGTAAATGATCCAGTTGAATTAGATTTTTAAACCAAGCAGAAATTAGTTACCCAGTATTTTTCCCAATTCCACCAAGTCAAGGACCTATAAACCAATTCAACTCATTTAAAAGTAGGAAAAGCACATCAGAAAACGAATCACTTTTAGACATATCAATGTTCATGCGAAACAACGTAATTACCGCTAGACAATGTTCGACACACAAAAGAGATAATATTCATTTCATCTCTAGAGATTGCGAAGGACAAAATCCTACAACTCGATTGTTATCTTAAATAGGGGCAATCGATCTCAGGACTGTAACGTACTGGTCAATCCTTCGGACTTTACGCAGTTCGTAAGTTTGAGATGGGATTGGATGTCTCGTGGCTCGGAGGGACTAAATCGTTTCTCCCGTACTCTCGATGTTTCATAGGCGTGGTGACCCTCCGTTGAGCTTAAATAGGCAGCGTGTGACAAAGCTTCATTTATTGAGAATTACAGGAAGGCAGGAGCTTGTTCCTCTCGAGATTGGAGAGCCTGGTCCTTCCCAGGGCAACAGATCCTCGAGCACCCAGAAGCGCTGTAACGACTGATCCAATTCATGCATTGAACTACCATGGAATGCTTGCATCGACACGCGATTGTTAATTTGCTCCGCCCGCCGTCAACCAATTACCTGCAACGCACCCAAAATCACCCATCCGTGAGCCGTGTTTTTGCACACAACTTGAGAAACAATTTGACGAGCAACACTTTGAGAAATTGTGGATCGTCACAAACCCGACCGGAGCAACTGACTATAAATATCTGCTCTTAAGGTAACGTCAACCTTGTTAGAGAGATCAAAATGTGTAAGGTTGTCCGATGGCAACTGCGACGTTAGTCGAGGAAGGACAAGCTTGTCTGTACGGAGTTCGAAGTTTGAATCGACCAAAGATTTTAAAATCAATTGCGTCATTGAACGTGCGGTACCCGTCGCACAAGAACCTGGTCCTGACAAACTCACTCATGTATTCTGCTTAGGAAGACCTAACAGCTGTACAACCGATTCAAATACAAACGAGATTTCGGACCCTTGATCCAACAACGCTCGAAAGGCGGTATGATTTCCGTCCGGATCAACTACCTGGTTTCGCGAAGTAGCTAAAATAATCTTACGTTTCGTGATCGAGATCGTAGACGCATGCAAAATAACAACTGGAGATATTAAATGTGACTTATCAGCTTGAGAACTGCTTGGCTGCTGCTGCTTAGATTGAGAATTTCCTCGAGGCTTAAGATGCAAAAGAGAGTGATGTTTACTCTGACAAGTCAACAGCGTCCAGGCGAAGGGCATGATCTTATGCGGTCCAAAACAGTTAAAACAGGCTTGCTAACGTTTTATAACCGTCAGACACTCGTGTGGATCTTTATCCTTGAATTTGTAGCATTTAGAAAGAGTATGAGCACCTGAACAGAGTGCGCATTTAAATGTACCGGACGATTGAGAAGTGCTAGCGTGAAAAACTTTACGAGCCTGAGGACCTGATGTTGGTCAAAAGCTGGCCTTTTCTCCGCCATGCGCTCCGCAGCTACCATGCTAAGAGTCTGAGCTCTTTTCTCCAAAAAACTGACGAAATCCACAGCTTCCGCGACACTGGATCAAATCTGTTCAAATACGAACCACACATCCCAATATTGAACCGTAAGTTTCAAATTTCCAAACGCACGAAAAATTCGCTGTGCCCCATAAACGAAAGCGCCAAGCTCAGAAGCAGACTCTTTTTTCAGATGCGAATTATAATTAATGATATATAGTTAAAATTACTATTAATATATGTATGTACATTAAAATGTCGTAAATCTTATTAATATATAATAATATAGATAATAACTACCTGTACAAAAAGAAAATAATATTTTATAGCAAACGCAATTAAGTTTATAAAAGCCGTTACAGCATCAACACTTTTGATAATAGAGAAACGACAAATATTTAACTAAACTTAAATTAATTACAATCGCGGAAAAGAAATCTCGCATTAAAATTATAAATTAAAAAACCATCTATTCACTCCTCAACCGGGGCACCATATTTAAACAATATTAATAAATTTAATATAAATATATAAAAATACAAAAAAATGGAATCGGAAATAGGAGAGAGATAAGTGAATTACTGGTTATTTAATTAAATAAAACGCAATTATTTCGCGAAAATAAAATACCCTTGCTTTGGCGTAAAAACCCTCATGGTTTTGAGGGAAAAGCCGAAGCAAGGCAATTATTTAACATTTAAATTATAATAAAGGGCATGTAAATCCACAAAATGTAGTAAAACGAATAAAGACGAATAAAACTAAACGCATGCTATGAAGTGAAGCACAATACGCATGAATTCGGAGAAACAAATGTGTCGCGGCTGATTTCGCTTACCTGGGAAAGCTGCCCTCGCAATGTCGTTTTTCGGCTCAAACACCACACCACGAAGATATTGAGTCGCACGCTGAACCTGCCGCAGCTTCTCGCCGAGATCGGTTTGGCAAGCCGGGCCCGGGGAACGCCAAGTTGATCCACGACTCTGCATCGTGCGCGCCTCGACGTCTCGAGAATCCTGGCGCAGTGGTGCTGGACAACAAAGAGTGTTGCCGCTTATAGCGTCCGCTCTGGACACGGGACACTACAAATTGTGCACCCGTTCCACACTAATGTTTATGTGCCTCGAGGCACACTCATGCGCACTCACTCACACACACCCCTTATGCACGCGGTCGCGTTTCCCGCGAAGTCTCGCGTTATAATTCTCGGTCGTGCCTATAAATCTAATACTCACCGATTCGAATAAATTATCTACCCGAATTGATTAACACTAACCTGACGTCACATGGAAAACGAAAACGACGATTTTTCTAAGCAAAGGAAAACAGCGGCAAAAGAAAGGTTTTGATTCACCAAGTATGCGAAAGTACCGGCGGTTGAATCAAGAGTGAACACGTGAGGCCTCGCGCGCGATAAGAAACGTATATTGACGAGCAACGGTAACGGAACGATGACGGCGCTATTACGTACGGTAACCGCGCGTGATTCGAAATTTACGGTATGCGCGCGGTTTAATTACGCGGATAAAATTAGCACGAACACAATGAATGATATAAGTGAGAACAAGTGTGTGTATCATATAGAATGATAAATTAAGGGGGTCGGGGTCTTATCGAATTCTGTCGAATCTGCCGTCCTTGTCTAGTAAATGTCAATAGTAGCATACGGTTACGTCAGTGTTTGAATTGATACACTTTGGCATATATGAATACTAAATAAATAATTTTAATAATAATAAAAATAATAATAATAGATAAACATTAAATATCGGTTTAAGCTGTGTAGTCCAAGGTCGGTATCGAGAGTAGAGGTACGCGACTGGTTAATACTCGGCGCGTGAACCCAAACTCACTCCCACTCCTCCAGCATTCAAGATATGCATCTTAGACGGATTTCATAGTAGTAACAGGGAATTTTATTTTGTTGTTGAAATTGAAATAATTAAAACTTTATTCTCGTTAATAAATTCAACAACAAATTCTAAAGGAAGAAAATAATCGAGTTATTTAATTCACAAACGAGCCTAAATAATTAATTTGACAAATATAATGTCTCGTGATCCATATACACGAAGACACTTTAATTATTTTGCTTATTCGAGCAAAATTAATTCTCCTTCATAATTCACACAAAATTTTAATTTAATTATTTCAAAAAGAGGTAGGGTACAATATGTTGTAAATCTCTTATCGTTTGCAACAAAATAACTATTTCACCAGTTGTCGTTCCAAACGAAATATATTTATTTTATCCTAAAAAAGACTAAATAAATAATTTACGTTTCTACCGAATTGAAATAATTTATATTTCCTTTTGTTATGTAAATGAACAAAAAGGCAAAGAAAATTTAATTAATTAACTTGCTAACAAGTCTAAACATTTAATTGTATACACTAAATATTTATGTAACTCAAACACACCAAAATACTTGTAGCCAATTATTTAACTAAGGAACTAGTCTAAATAATAAACACAAAAGAAAAAAGCAGATCTGTAATAGTCTAAGACGATGTTTAAAGATGCTGACACCGTAGAGGAAGAATCACGATTTCAAATAGGCAAAAAAGCGAGAGAGAGAGAGAGAGAGAGAGAGGGAGAGAGAGAGAGAAGGACAGATGTAAATGCACATCCACCTATAAAAGGTACCTTATTATTCATTTTTTTAAACCATGTTTATTTTCAAGAGGATCAGAACAAAATATCCGGAAAGATTTAAAATTAATTTTTCACCAGTACAATTAATACATGTGCAATGCACAATATAAAATAGGGTTATACGTGACCTATCTGAGATCAATATGGGAAACATCTGGGATCCATGTGCTTTATGATGTGATCCTATAGCACAATCACAACGAGAATGGTCTGGGTTATATGAAGGATGTCACATTTCTAGAAAAGAAAGTGAAATTTTAATAATGGTGATAACATTGAGACATAATATGCCAGATAATTGCTTGCAGAATATGCTGTCTCTCATAGATCTCCATCTTCGGGAACCAGAGCATAAAACCAAATATAAATTTTTGAAATTTTTTCAATGTCCTAAATATATGGAAGTATTTTTTTGCAATGATTTGACCCTGCTCATAGGAATTAAGAATGGTATTAAGGAAACAAAGCAAAATACTTTAACGACAGCAATTCAACTATAAAACCACCAACTGAGATTAGTAGAACTTCTCAATCCTTTTTAAGCTACAAGTATAAGGCTAGTGAAAAAAAACTTTATTTTATATTTTTTTTTTTATTATTTTAACGTCGCTCTTTTTATACTCCCAAATCGGTGCTAATCAGCGGCGGAGGTCATACGATGTCTTGGTGAAGAAAAGCACTTGTTGAAAATACATTCCCCAGTGGTGCTTGTATCAGTAGGTCTGGGCCGGGAATCGAACCTGGGACCTCCAGATTACGAGCCCGACGCCCTACCGACCGAGCCATCGCAGGTCTCTTTATTTTATATTATTCTTTACCTTATACAATAAGCTTGGCTCGCAAGAAATATTACGATCATTGGTATTCATTTGTTTTATGTTTAAGTATATTTAAAAAAAAAACAATATAAACTGATGAATTTACTTACGCCAAACGAGCTCTTTTTATGTTTGTGGAGAATGTAGACAAATTATACGGTAAAAAGTTTTTAAAATACAAGTGCATGTTACTCCGTCTGTCAACTTACGTTAAAAATTATGGTGCATTATATGCATGGTGCAAATTAATGAATGAGTGTAACATAAAACAATGTATTGAATATGGCGATTCTATGAGTTTTTGGAAAATCAAATACTACTATAAAAGTTACTGAACTCGTTATTATACAGAGACGTTAAGAAGAGGAAATTAAAAAAGTTGTAAGCATACACAATAAATTTATTTTTAAAGGAGTATTGTCACACTCGTTAAACTACAAACGTTTACAAAAAAGAAACTATAATTGCATAATAATTGTAGATGGAAATTTTATAAATCTAAGTAGTATAATGCGAGTTACGCTTCTTTCATCAAATAATATAAAATATGCTGTTATAGGAAAACAAATAGAAATTCCTAATGAACATTTGTGTGTGCATAGAATATTTTCTTCCATAGGAATGAGTTTTTGCGCGGGAACTTTCCTCTTTAGGATGCTGTGAGCATCAATTAATAAAAAGTATGTATTCTTGTTCCGTACAGTGACAACAAAATTTGTGTTTACCCACTAGTAAATAAATCTGAAACAGACTAAAAGCAATATAAAATACATTTTTATTTGTAATTTCATTAAAAATTGTAATACATAAATTCATTTCCGACTACATATTTTTGTGATGGTATAACAACTTTAACAGTTAAAATATTTAATTAAATAAGAGTTTTGAAAAATAAATAGCATTGTATTTTTTAAACTGCATTTAGCTGCATGTATATACAAGAATAATGAGTTTATTTAGAACAAATGCATGTTCATTCATTCAGATTTTTTTTATCCTAAATGGGTGAAATATGAGTGAAAGTTTATACACAATATATGCACTATATATGCATAATATATGTATAGCTTATATAATTTATGCAGTATTTTTGCATATTTTATGCATTAAATGTACATGTATATATAAATTATGCAGTTGACGTGTGCGCGCTCGCATATACCCGAGAAAAATAAGAAATAAATAAATACTCGGAAGTAAATAGTAATTCTCCTCTTTCTAACGGTCGAACGGATCGCCGAATTTACTCGCCGGTCTTTGCGTAGAAGTCCTGCCCCTTTTTTATCATGTGACCCGAATCACCGATGCTGATTCGCTGCATCGAGCGGCCGCCGCTGCGCCGCCTCTCGCGCGCGCCGATCGGCCCCGCGAAACAGTGACTCTTGTCCGACGCCTCGAACGATCAACAAGTCCTTCGCTTTACGTGCGGCCGCGTACCTGACTCGCCCGAGTTTCGCGCCGCGTTCCCACCGCACCTCGTACGACTCCTCGTACCATTCAAGACAAACGCATAAGCATATTGCGCGTCCGCGCTAGTGCTAAACTAACGAACCACGCTGTTCAGCGTCTCTTTGCTTTGGCGAATTCGTTGGGTGCTTTGTCTCACGACGGACTTGAACACGGAAACAGACCAAGGAAAGCGAACTTGCGTTACCGCTAGCGCTTAAGCCTTTGCGTCCGGACCGCTTCCACAGCGTATCGCGCTTTGCAGCGGCGTCGTAAAGTGCCTCCGTCTAGTCATCCACGACATTGCGCGCGTACGCGAACGCGTATCTACACGTATCACATATTATTGTATGCACTGCCCTGAGCCGCAAATTTTAATTATTAAAAGTATTGTGTATTTAATTTACCTACTTGGCGAGCGTACTTCCCCTTCCTTTGACCAACCCTTACTGGGTTGAAGTCAAATTGGCGCCCAACGTGGGGCTCGAAATTGCATTTCCGTTCCGAGAAAAAAAAAAACGACGCATCGCGAAATCGCATTTTTGAACACGCGGACGCGTTTCGATCTCACGCCATGAGTTGAGTCATGCTACGTACACCGCCAAAAGATCGAAAACGAAATACATCTTTGACTTCCGATAGTCATAAAACAGTCGGTGGCGCCCAATTTATTTCACCACGTCGCACGCAAAGTCATTCGCGAGACCAACACTTCGACGTTTCTACATCTACATTTCCAAGCGTTTCGAATCCGGTTAAACGCAGAAGAGAACGACCGAAGGAAATAGTGCTCCCGCCATTCTCAGAAGACTTGGATTCTAGTAGTCAACAAAATCTACAAAGGCGCGACGCGCAGATAGAAAGAGAAATAATCAACGAATTAGTCGAAAACCAACCACACGAGCCCATGGCAGAAGGACAGCCGCCTGTCGATCGACCTCCCCAAGTCATCATTATGGAGGAATTACGTAACATTTTACGCGCAGTAGCTGTCGGAACGCCCGAGCTTCCAGAGTTTTCCGGTCGCGATCACGAAGACCCGAACATGTTCATTCGCGAGTGCGAGGCAGTGTTTACGGCTAATAACACCGATGTAAACGCACGCGTCCGTTTAGCCTCGCGCGCTCTGAAAGACGATGCGGCTCGTTGGTGGGCCGTGTACAAGAGTTTAAATTTTACGTGGGATAGATTTTGCGAGCTCTTGCGCGCTAAATATGCGTCCCAAACCGTTGTCATGAAGCTGTCGACTAAGCTCTACGGACAGCAACAGAGTGAAAAAGAAGGCACAAGCCTCTTTCTTGAGCAGCGTCATTTACTCGCTCGTCGCTTACTACCAGACGCTACGGAGGAGCAGTTAATCGCCGTTCTAATCGAATCGCTACGTGGCTCCACGCGTAAATTGCTGCGCTCGTCAAGATTTGAAACAGTCGAAGAGCTCATCGAACGAGCCGTGCAGATTGATCAGGACGAAGCTGAAGAGAAAAGTTCGCTTCGCCGAGTTGCTCCGACCGCGCCTAATTTCGTGCCAAAAATCCAAGCTACTCACGTATCAAGTGCACCGATTGCACCAAGAGCGCAACATGCGCCCGCAGCAGCAGCTCAACAGCAAAATCTGCCGCGTTGTAACTATTGCCAGGAAAGGCATTGGCATCGCGACTGTCCGCACAATCCCCGTCGCACAGGAGCGGGAAACGCAAGCGGGACAGAGACCGCCGCGGCCGGTTCTGCCCCGGAAACCCGATAGATTCGACCGCGCATTTTACAGACGCTCGAGCTGAGTACCTCCCGATGACAGTGAACGGAGTGGAAACTAGTGCGCTTATCGATTCAGGTGCAAGTGACTGCTTTATACGATCGCGATTTATAAATAAAGACACCAAAGTGCTAACAGTGAATCGGACGATAAATCTTGCGCGACGCGGCTCGACCATGTTAACTACTCGAGTGTGCGAATTACCAGTGCGAATCGGTAATTATGAGAACTTAGTGAAATTCTATGTGTGCGACGATCTCGAGACCGAGGTAACTCTTGGACGTCGTTGGCTCAAAGACGAGAGAGTCATACACGACCACGACTTAGACTGTATATATTTCGGTAACACGACGCGATACCGCGTGTATTTAAACCGCGACGGTTCGAAACCTGTGCAAAGTGTACAACCTCCGGCAGACTTTTTCGCGAATGTACAACACGGTTTTCCCGACGAACACAAGGACAAACTCGCGGATGTGATCACGGAATACGCGGACGTATTTTTTCCGAACGGTCCACTACGGCAAACAAAATTTGTAGAACATTCTATAGAGGTGACCGATAAAACGCCATTTCGACTTTTCCCGTACCGCTATTCGCCTACGAAGAAACTCGCGATTGAAGAGCAAGTGCGCGAAATGTTCGCGGACGGAATGATCGAACCCTCTACGTCACCGTATTGTTCGCCGATAGTGATGAGTGATAAGAAAGACGGTACATTGCGTTTTTGCGTCGATTTTAGACGGTTAAACTCAATAACGAAAGACACCGCGCAAAATCTGCCGAGAATGCACGAAGTGTTGCGCGACGTCGAAACCGCAAAAATATTCACGACTCTCGACTTAAAGCGCGGATATTGGCAAATCCCATTGTCCGAGTCATCACGTCCGTACACTGCATTCATGACGCCCGATGGTGCACTCTACCAATGGAGAGTTCTGTGCTTCGGACTAAAAAACGCGCCTGGATACTTTAACTCGTTTATCGAATAATATGTGCTGTGCGGATTCGCGAATATATTTGTGCAATCTTATCTCGATGACTTTTTGGTGTATTCGGACACGTGGGAAGAGCATATAAAACATTTACAATTGATTTTCGAGCGGCTTCGCATTTATAATCTAACGTGTGCATTAAAAAAGTGTTTCTTCGGCAAAAAGTCGCTTGAATATCTTGGACACATCGTCTCGACCGAAGGTAACGCAGCGAAACCTCAACACGTCAACGCGATTTTGAACGCTCCAGTACCGCAAAACAAGAAGGATTTGCGCAAGTTCTTCGGCACCTGCGGCTGGCTGCGCGACTACGTTCCGAAATTCGCCGAGACTGCCCTTCCGTTAACCGCGCTCCTCGCCGCCGATAAACCTTGGCGCTGGACTAACGAAACTCAACAAGCCTTCGAGAATATTAAAAAAGCGTTTAGTGCTCCGCTTGAACTCTACCGGCCCGACCGTAACAAAATAATGTATTTACAAACCGACACGAGTGCCGCGGGAATGGGAGCTGTGCTCTTTCAACTCGGAGAGCAGGGAGAACGACGTGTCATTACATACGCCTCTGCTAAATTTACGAAGGTTGAAAAGCGCTATCACTCGAACGAGCAAGAGTGCCTCGCGGTGGTATGGGCGCTTCGTAAATTCAAACCACTTCTCGAAGACGGACAGTTTGTTCTACGCACCGATAACAAAGCATTGACCTGGCTCGACCGTGCGAAAGATGGAAAAGGAAAATTGCATCGCTGGGCGATGTACTTGCGCAGTTTTCGTTTTACTACAGAGCACGTAGCGGGTCGAGATAACGAACTCCCCGACGCGCTCTCTCGCGAACCGAGCAACGAAGTTTATTCGAATGACATCGAGGACGAAGTGGAAGCTTTACTGCCACCGGAGAAACCAGCAACGCAAGAAGAAAATCTCCGACTCGCATCCATGTCCGCATCCGATTTGCGTAGTCGCATCATCGACGCGCAACGTCAAGAGCCGCTCGAACAACAAGAAATCGAAAAATATCTACAGCCCAGTCAACGACTCGAGTGCTTCGACAATACATACTATGTAACGGAAAATGGACATTGTCCTCGCATATATGTACCCGAGATTTGTCGTCCGCTCGTGCTTCGCTACTTCCACAACGATCCGCTTTCTAATCATCCCGGAGCTGAAAAAACATTACGAGCGACGCGAGAAACGCATTTCTGGCCACACATGCGCGAGGACGTTCGACGCGCAGTTGCCCAGTGTACCGAGTGCGCGCTCTCCAAGGCATCGAAGCCTATATCGAAAGGCGAACAAAAGTGTCGAGAACCCTTTGAACCTTGGGACACCGTCGCGATCGACCTCATGGGTCCGTATCCGAGGACTGCTCGAGGAAAGCGCTACCTTCTCGTTGTCACGGATTTATTTTCGCGCTGGACGGAGGCGGTTGCCGTATCAAATGCCGAAATCGCGACGATCGCAGAAACTCTCGAAAACGAAGTGTTTGCGCGGTGGGGGTATCCACGCGTCTTGCTCTCCGATAACGTTCCGCAGTTCCGCGGTCCCGCTTGACAGAAAAGATGTCAAGATTGGGGAGCCGTAGCTTATACAACTCCATCGTACCATCCGCAGGGTAACCCAACCGAACGCCGCAACCAAGAGTTGAAGAAAGGCATGCGACTGAAATTACGTGGCCGTAAACATCGAGGTCTTACAACGAGGATACTCAAATTCGCATCGATCAAGTTCGACAGCACCAGTCAGACAAAATCGGTCAACACGTCGACACACCCGCTCTACTACAACCTGGCGAGTGGGTGCTTACCACAAATTTTATTCAATCTAACGCGCCCGAAGGAATTAACGCGAGTCTCGCAGACCGATGGAGCGGCCCCTTCCGCATTCTCGAGGTCAACAGCCCGGACGTATACACTACCCATCAATCACTTTTGCCATACCCGGCAAAATAGATACTAAACTTTAAAGTTTTATATCTTAGTGAAAAAACATCGTAGAAAAAAAATCCGGATAGCATTTTAAAGCTTATTACAAATACTTTAATTTGCGATATTTAAAGTGTAAAAAAATTAAAAATTGCATTTTTTATTAATAAAAAACGAAGAACCAAAATTTTCATTTTTATACCTTTGTTCAATATTACGCCAATTAGGCAAAAATATACGTACAATTAAAAATCTTACGCCGTTTTAAAGCCCGTAAGATGACCTTTAAAATGACACCCCGATGCGTTTGGTACGACGTTTTTTACCAAAGTTATAAGCATTTTTTTGAAAAACATGACATTTTTTTAATTTTTCATTATCTCGAAAACAACACAGTATAGAAAAAAATGTTAAATACAAAAAAGGTTTCTTTTTGTATAAAAAATAGTAAAATATAGTCAAAATAAAAAAATTAAAAAAAAAATTTTTTTTGGTTTTTTTTAATGTGCAAAAGTAACAATTGAATATATACAAATATAAGAAAAAAACACAAATAATTACAAATTAATTTAAAATAATACGAAAAGGTTCATATACAAAGCCGCATTCCATTCCATATTACATATTAGTATACACTATCCGTTTTGATTTTTATAAAAAATAGACCAAATCAATTTTACTTTTAATTATTTATTTGTACTATATTTATTATTTTTAAATAATAAAAAAAAATACAAATTTTTTCCCATTAAAAAACCAAAAAAAATTTTTTTTTAATTTTTTTATTTTGACTATATTTTACTATTTTTTATACAAAAAGAAACCTTTTTTGTATTTAACATTTTTTTCTATACTGTGTTGTTTTCGAGATAATGAAAAATTAAAAAAATGTCATGTTTTTCAAAAAAATGCTTATAACTTTGGTAAAAAACGTCGTACCAAACGCATCGGGGTGTCATTTTAAAGGTCATCTTACGGGCTTTAAAACGGCGTAAGATTTTTAATTGTACGTATATTTTTGCCTAATTGGCGTAATATTGAACAAAGGTATAAAAAATGAAAATTTTGGTTCTTCGTTTTTTATTAATAAAAAATGCAATTTTTAATTTTTTTACACTTTAAATATCGCAAATTAAAGTATTTGTAATAAGCTTTAAAATGCTATCCGGATTTTTTTTCTACGATGTTTTTTCACTAAGATATAAAACTTTAAAGTTTAGTATCTATTTTGCCGGGTATGGCAAAAGTGATTGATGGGTAGTGTATGTACTTGAACGACCAGGACAGGAAAATATCAAGCTACATATATCCAACTTAAAGCGAACTAATCCGCCTACCGGCGCAACAAGTGTATACAATCGCAGCCAACCAACTTGTCGTCCCGACGCTTCGAGCAGCAGTTCTGCTTTCTCGCCGAGCGTTTCGACCACCGCTGTTTTACCTGGACTGGTAGAAACGATTCACGAACAACCACGCAGGGCCCTTCCGTCGCCTCCAGCTACATACGCGTCACATTCGCTGCCGTGCCCGCGAGCAACGACCCAGCCGCTGCCGTCTTACGAAGCACCGCAGTTGCTCTCGTACCCGATCGCGACGACGTATCCGTACTCGTCCATTCAACTTACTACACCATCATACGCCGTGGAGTCTCAAGCTGCTCCATACGTCGCAGTAGCCCCCTTGCTACCGACCGAACCATACGCACCTAACCTTCTGGACAGAGGGTTTATGCCGCAAGTAGCCACACCAAAGCGCCGAAGAGGACGGCCAACGAAAGCAGAGGCAGCGAGGAGAGCTGCAGAGAATCGAGTTGCCTACACACAACCATGCCGCTACCCACTTCGAAATCGGGCTCAAAGCCGGTAAACGAACTAAAGAGTCGCCGTCAGCGCGGAGGATTCCGTAGGCGATTACGCACTATCCTAGACAATTGTCTACACGCGCACAAGGCAAACGACCAAGTCGCGAAAGTGAATGCTTACATCGAGTTGGGAAAAGCGCTTGGTGTGCACGTTGAGATCCATCCGACATCAAAACCTGCGACTGATACGCGGTCAGATGATCGCCAAGAGGATGGACATCTTCAAGCAAAGCAGAATGCCGATTGCATCGAAATCAACCGTAAAGAGAACTTGAACAATAAACTTTATAGTGCTAGTGCATAGTGATTTTCAGTGTGATTCTTTATTTCTTATACAATTTATCGTGAAATTTATATTATTTTTCTACTGCGAGTAATGATTAATAAGACTCTAAAACAAAACCATTTCTTTATATTCAAACTAATAATGTTTCAATAATTTTGTACAACGCGTAACTTATAATTTTGGATTATATAAATTCATTCATTTCATGCATTATGTATTAAAAAACTAGATGTTATTTTATTGAATAAACACAGGCAAACAGGCTCACACTCACACATACACATACACTTACTCTCCGTCGACCGATAGAAAGAGTCGTCCGGATGGGGGGGAATTGACGTGTGCGCGCTCGCATATACCCGAGAAAAATAATAAATAAATAAATACTCGGAAGTAAATAGTAATTCTCCTCTTTCTAACGGTCGAACGGATCGCCGAATTTACTCGCCGGTCTTTGCGTAGAAGTCCTGCCCCTTTTTTATCATGTGACCCGAATCACCGATGCTGATTCGCTGCATCGAGCGGCCGCCGCTGCGCCGCCTCTCGCGCGCGCCGATCGGCCCCGCGAAACAGTGACTCTTGTCCGACGCCTCGAACGATCAACAAGTCCTTCGCTCTACGTGCGGCCGCGTACCTGACTCGCCCGAGTTTCGCGCCGCGTTCCCACCGCACCTCGTACGACTCCTCGTACCACTCAAGACAAACGCATAAGCATATTGCGCGTCCGCGCTAGTGCTAAACTAACGAACCACGCTGTTCAGCGTCTCTTTGCTTTGGCGAACCGAACGCCGCAACCAAGAGTTGAAGAAAGGCATGCGACTGAAATTACGTGGCCGTAAACATCGAGGTCTTACAACGAGGATACTCAAATTCGCATCGATCAAGTTCGACAGCACCAGTCAGACAAAATCGGTCAACACGTCGACACACCCGCTCTACTACAACCTGGCGAGTGGGTGCTTACCACAAATTTTATTCAATCTAACGCGCCCGAAGGAATTAACGCGAGTCTCGCAGACCGATGGAGCGGCCCCTTCCGCATTCTCGAGGTCAACAGCCCGGACGTATACACTACCCATCAATCACTTTTGCCATACCCGGCAAAATAGATACTAAACTTTAAAGTTTTATATCTTAGTGAAAAAACATCGTAGAAAAAAAATCCGGATAGCATTTTAAAGCTTATTACAAATACTTTAATTTGCGATATTTAAAGTGTAAAAAAATTAAAAATTGCATTTTTTATTAATAAAAAACGAAGAACCAAAATTTTCATTTTTTATACCTTTGTTCAATATTACGCCAATTAGGCAAAAATATACGTACAATTAAAAATCTTACGCCGTTTTAAAGCCCGTAAGATGACCTTTAAAATGACACCCCGATGCGTTTGGTACGACGTTTTTTACCAAAGTTATAAGCATTTTTTTGAAAAACATGACATTTTTTTAATTTTTCATTATCTCGAAAACAACACAGTATAGAAAAAAATGTTAAATACAAAAAAGGTTTCTTTTTGTATAAAAAATAGTAAAATATAGTCAAAATAAAAAAATTAAAAAAAAAATTTTTTTTGGTTTTTTTTAATGTGCAAAAGTAACAATTGAATATATACAAATATAAGAAAAAAACACAAATAATTACAAATTAATTTAAAATAATACGAAAAGGTTCATATACAAAGCCGCATTCCATTCCATATTACATATTAGTATACACTATCCGTTTTGATTTTTATAAAAAATAGACCGAATCAATTTTACTTTTAATTATTTATTTGTACTATATTTATTATTTTTAAATAATAAAAAAAAATACAAATTTTTTCCCATTAAAAAACCAAAAAAAATTTTTTTTTTAATTTTTTTATTTTGACTATATTTTACTATTTTTTATACAAAAAGAAACCTTTTTTGTATTTAACATTTTTTTCTATACTGTGTTGTTTTCGAGATAATGAAAAATTAAAAAAATGTCATGTTTTTCAAAAAAATGCTTATAACTTTGGTAAAAAACGTCGTACCAAACGCATCGGGGTGTCATTTTAAAGGTCATCTTACGGGCTTTAAAACGGCGTAAGATTTTTAATTGTACGTATATTTTTGCCTAATTGGCGTAATATTGAACAAAGGTATAAAAAATGAAAATTTTGGTTCTTCGTTTTTTATTAATAAAAAATGCAATTTTTAATTTTTTTACACTTTAAATATCGCAAATTAAAGTATTTGTAATAAGCTTTAAAATGCTATCCGGATTTTTTTTCTACGATGTTTTTTCACTAAGATATGAAACTTTAAAGTTTAGTATCTATTTTGCCGGGTATGGCAAAAGTGATTGATGGGTAGTGTATGTACTTGAACGACCAGGACAGGAAAATATCAAGCTACATATATCCAACTTAAAGCGAACTAATCCGCCTACCGGCGCAACAAGTGTATACAATCGCAGCCAACCAACTTGTCGTCCCGACGCTTCGAGCAGCAGTTCTGCTTTCTCGCCGAGCGTTTCGACCACCGCTGTTTTACCTGGACTGGTAGAAACGATTCACGAACAACCACGCAGGGCCCTTCCGTCGCCTCCAGCTACATACGCGTCACATTCGCTGCCGTGCCCGCGAGCAACGACCCAGCCGCTGCCGTCTTACGAAGCACCGCAGTTGCTCTCGTACCCGATCGCGACGACGTATCCGTACTCGTCCATTCAACTTACTACACCATCATACGCCGTGGAGTCTCAAGCTGCTCCATACGTCGCAGTAGCCCCCTTGCTACCGACCGAACCATACGCACCTAACCTTCTGGACAGAGGGTTTATGCCGCAAGTAGCCACACCAAAGCGCCGAAGAGGACGGCCAACGAAAGCAGAGGCAGCGAGGAGAGCTGCAGAGAATCGAGTTGCCTACACACAACCATGCCGCTACCCACTTCGAAATCGGGCTCAAAGCCGGTAAACGAACTAAAGAGTCGCCGTCAGCGCGGAGGATTCCGTAGGCGATTACGCACTATCCTAGACAATTGTCTACACGCGCACAAGGCAAACGACCAAGTCGCGAAAGTGAATGCTTACATCGAGTTGGGAAAAGCGCTTGGTGTGCACGTTGAGATCCATCCGACATCAAAACCTGCGACTGATACGCGGTCAGATGATCGCCAAGAGGATGGACATCTTCAAGCAAAGCAGAATGCCGATTGCATCGAAATCAACCGTAAAGAGAACTTGAACAATAAACTTTATAGTGCTAGTGCATAGTGATTTTCAGTGTGATTCTTTATTTCTTATACAATTTATCGTGAAATTTATATTATTTTTCTACTGCGAGTAATGATTAATAAGACTCTAAAACAAAACCATTTCTTTATATTCAAACTAATAATGTTTCAATAATTTTGTACAACGCGTAACTTATAATTTTGGATTATATAAATTCATTCATTTCATGCATTATGTATTAAAAAACTAGATGTTATTTTATTGAATAAACACAGGCAAACAGGCTCACACTCACACATACACATACACTTACTCTCCGTCGACCGATAGAAAGAGTCGTCCGGATGGGGGGGAATTGACGTGTGCGCGCTCGCATATACCCGAGAAAAATAATAAATAAATAAATACTCGGAAGTAAATAGTAATTCTCCTCTTTCTAACGGTCGAACGGATCGCCGAATTTACTCGCCGGTCTTTGCGTAGAAGTCCTGCCCCTTTTTTATCATGTGACCCGAATCACCGATGCTGATTCGCTGCATCGAGCGGCCGCCGCTGCGCCGCCTCTCGCGCGCGCCGATCGGCCCCGCGAAACAGTGACTCTTGTCCGACGCCTCGAACGATCAACAAGTCCTTCGCTCTACGTGCGGCCGCGTACCTGACTCGCCCGAGTTTCGCGCCGCGTTCCCACCGCACCTCGTACGACTCCTCGTACCACTCAAGACAAACGCATAAGCATATTGCGCGTCCGCGCTAGTGCTAAACTAACGAACCACGCTGTTCAGCGTCTCTTTGCTTTGGCGAACCGAACGCCGCAACCAAGAGTTGAAGAAAGGCATGCGACTGAAATTACGTGGCCGTAAACATCGAGGTCTTACAACGAGGATACTCAAATTCGCATCGATCAAGTTCGACAGCACCAGTCAGACAAAATCGGTCAACACGTCGACACACCCGCTCTACTACAACCTGGCGAGTGGGTGCTTACCACAAATTTTATTCAATCTAACGCGCCCGAAGGAATTAACGCGAGTCTCGCAGACCGATGGAGCGGCCCCTTCCGCATTCTCGAGGTCAACAGCCCGGACGTATACACTACCCATCAATCACTTTTGCCATACCCGGCAAAATAGATACTAAACTTTAAAGTTTTATATCTTAGTGAAAAAACATCGTAGAAAAAAATCCGGATAGCATTTTAAAGCTTATTACAAATACTTTAATTTGCGATATTTAAAGTGTAAAAAAATTAAAAATTGCATTTTTTATTAATAAAAAACGAAGAACCAAAATTTTCATTTTTTATACCTTTGTTCAATATTACGCCAATTAGGCAAAAATATACGTACAATTAAAAATCTTACGCCGTTTTAAAGCCCGTAAGATGACCTTTAAAATGACACCCCGATGCGTTTGGTACGACGTTTTTTACCAAAGTTATAAGCATTTTTTTTGAAAAACATGACATTTTTTTAATTTTTCATTATCTCGAAAACAACACAGTATAGAAAAAAATGTTAAATACAAAAAAGGTTTCTTTTTGTATAAAAAATAGTAAAATATAGTCAAAATAAAAAAATTAAAAAAAAATTTTTTTTGGTTTTTTTTAATGTGCAAAAGTAACAATTGAATATATACAAATATAAGAAAAAAACACAAATAATTACAAATTAATTTAAAATAATACGAAAAGGTTCATATACAAAGCCGCATTCCATTCCATATTACATATTAGTATACACTATCCGTTTTGATTTTTATAAAAAATAGACCGAATCAATTTTACTTTTAATTATTTATTTGTACTATATTTATTATTTTTAAATAATAAAAAAAATACAAATTTTTTCCCATTAAAAACCAAAAAAAATTTTTTTTTTAATTTTTTTATTTTGACTATATTTTACTATTTTTTATACAAAAGAAACCTTTTTTGTATTTAACATTTTTTTCTATACTGTGTTGTTTTCGAGATAATGAAAAATTAAAAAAATGTCATGTTTTTCAAAAAATGCTTATAACTTTGGTAAAAAACGTCGTACCAAACGCATCGGGGTGTCATTTTAAAGGTCATCTTACGGGCTTTAAAACGGCGTAAGATTTTTAATTGTACGTATATTTTTGCCTAATTGGCGTAATATTGAACAAAGGTATAAAAAATGAAAATTTTGGTTCTTCGTTTTTTATTAATAAAAAATGCAATTTTTAATTTTTTTACACTTTAAATATCGCAAATTAAAGTATTTGTAATAAGCTTTAAAATGCTATCCGGATTTTTTTTCTACGATGTTTTTTCACTAAGATATGAAACTTTAAAGTTTAGTATCTATTTTGCCGGGTATGGCAAAAGTGATTGATGGGTAGTGTATGTACTTGAACGACCAGGACAGGAAAATATCAAGCTACATATATCCAACTTAAAGCGAACTAATCCGCCTACCGGCGCAACAAGTGTATACAATCGCAGCCAACCAACTTGTCGTCCCGACGCTTCGAGCAGCAGTTCTGCTTTCTCGCCGAGCGTTTCGACCACCGCTGTTTTACCTGGACTGGTAGAAACGATTCACGAACAACCACGCAGGGCCCTTCCGTCGCCTCCAGCTACATACGCGTCACATTCGCTGCCGTGCCCGCGAGCAACGACCCAGCCGCTGCCGTCTTACGAAGCACCGCAGTTGCTCTCGTACCCGATCGCGACGACGTATCCGTACTCGTCCATTCAACTTACTACACCATCATACGCCGTGGAGTCTCAAGCTGCTCCATACGTCGCAGTAGCCCCCTTGCTACCGACCGAACCATACGCACCTAACCTTCTGGACAGAGGGTTTATGCCGCAAGTAGCCACACCAAAGCGCCGAAGAGGACGGCCAACGAAAGCAGAGGCAGCGAGGAGAGCTGCAGAGAATCGAGTTGCCTACACACAACCATGCCGCTACCCACTTCGAAATCGGGCTCAAAGCCGGTAAACGAACTAAAGAGTCGCCGTCAGCGCGGAGGATTCCGTAGGCGATTACGCACTATCCTAGACAATTGTCTACACGCGCACAAGGCAAACGACCAAGTCGCGAAAGTGAATGCTTACATCGAGTTGGGAAAAGCGCTTGGTGTGCACGTTGAGATCCATCCGACATCAAAACCTGCGACTGATACGCGGTCAGATGATCGCCAAGAGGATGGACATCTTCAAGCAAAGCAGAATGCCGATTGCATCGAAATCAACCGTAAAGAGAACTTGAACAATAAACTTTATAGTGCTAGTGCATAGTGATTTTCAGTGTGATTCTTTATTTCTTATACAATTTATCGTGAAATTTATATTATTTTTCTACTGCGAGTAATGATTAATAAGACTCTAAAACAAAACCATTTCTTTATATTCAAACTAATAATGTTTCAATAATTTTGTACAACGCGTAACTTATAATTTTGGATTATATAAATTCATTCATTTCATGCATTATGTATTAAAAAACTAGATGTTATTTTATTGAATAAACACAGGCAAACAGGCTCACACTCACACATACACATACACTTACTCTCCGTCGACCGATAGAAAGAGTCGTCCGGATGGGGGGGAATTGACGTGTGCGCGCTCGCATATACCCGAGAAAAATAATAAATAAATAAATACTCGGAAGTAAATAGTAATTCTCCTCTTTCTAACGGTCGAACGGATCGCCGAATTTACTCGCCGGTCTTTGCGTAGAAGTCCTGCCCCTTTTTTATCATGTGACCCGAATCACCGATGCTGATTCGCTGCATCGAGCGGCCGCCGCTGCGCCGCCTCTCGCGCGCGCCGATCGGCCCCGCGAAACAGTGACTCTTGTCCGACGCCTCGAACGATCAACAAGTCCTTCGCTCTACGTGCGGCCGCGTACCTGACTCGCCCGAGTTTCGCGCCGCGTTCCCACCGCACCTCGTACGACTCCTCGTACCACTCAAGACAAACGCATAAGCATATTGCGCGTCCGCGCTAGTGCTAAACTAACGAACCACGCTGTTCAGCGTCTCTTTGCTTTGGCGAATTCGTTGGGTGCTTTGTCTCACGACGGACTTGAACACGGAAACAGACCAAGGAAAGCGAACTTGCGTTACCGCTAGCGCTTAAGCTTTTGCGTCCGGACCGCTTCCACAGCGTATCGCGCTTTGCAGCGGCGTCGTAAAGTGCCTCCGTCTAGTCATCCACGACATTGCGCGCGTACGCGAACGCGTATCTACACGTATCACATATTATTGTATACACTGCCCTGAGCCGCAAATTTTAATTATTAAAAGTATTGTGTATTTAATTTACCTACTTGGCGAGCGTACTTCCCCTTCCTTTGACCAACAACACTGCGTGTACATAAACCATGCATATTTTACGCATAAATTATGCAGTGCTTATGCATGTCTTTTTCGTGAGAGAGATTTTAGAACAAAACAATTAAAATATTAATAGTTGATGTGCTTGTTAACCTTTAGAGGACGGGAATTTTCTGGTTCAAAAAAGCTTCTTTTTCAATAAAATTAATGTCTAAAAACATCGGATCACTTTTAACCTTTAGAGGACGGGGATTTGGGTTTACTATTTTTTCTCACTTTTCTATAGAAATCGAGTTTTTGTGATGTCTCACATCTCAAAACTAACACATGTAAAGGGTCGATCATGGACATGGCCCGTATAGGGGCCATTCCATCCTTTAAAGGTTAACGTTGATGTGAATATATTAACCGTGTATATAAGGCAAACTGCAGTAAACAGAATTAGAAAAGACATTAGGCGCGCTTCGTCAGAAATATATATCAAAAGGCTTTCGCGCCAAACGCATGTATAAAGACGCGTAAGCTATATATGCAGCAACTAGCCCCTCGAATTTTAACTTTCATAAATACTCCATTATATATTCATTATATCATATATTTATGATTAGGCTTCATCTTCTGTATTTATTCTTTGATACTATAACAAATTCTGTCGGGATTTAATCCCGTGTCCAAAGAAATTGCTTGCCGATTTTACTTCACTGGATATTGGCTATTTCCCTTTCTTCGATCCCTGATATATATATATATATATATATATATATATATATATATATATATATATATATATATTATATCAATCAATGTTTAATATTTTATCTGCATATATAGATAGATAGCAATGTGTAGATCTTAAAATGAAATTTGACTAGGCCCATATCTTGAATGCTCCAGGAGTGGGAGTGAGTTTGGATTTTCACGGAGTATTGACCAGTCGAGTACCTCTACTCTCGATACCGATGTATTATTATTTTTATTATTATTACTATTATTTTAGTAGTACTCGTATATACCAATATATATCAATTCAAAAGCTGTGACGTAACCGTATGCTACTATTGACATTTACTAGACAAAGACGGCAGATATAAAAAATTTATTAAGAGCTTCACCCCCCTCCCCTAAAATTTATCGTTATATACGATACACACATTTGTTCTCACTGATATCATTCATTGTTACTACTATTAACGCATATTTAGATATACAGTGTACTAATGTATATTCGCCCTCGCGGTGGATGGATAAATGATCAAAATTTTAGATCGCCCACTCCAGAGACGAGTCACACACTTCCGCAAATGATGTTGGCCCTGTTACGAAAACGGTCCAGTATTTTTATTCGAAATATTATTAAAATATTATCGACCAATATTATTCGAAACACTGACCACTTTTGGTAGATGATCTTTCTATCAACATTTATCGAGAGGGACCGTAATTGAACGAGACAGCTGATGATACATATTACCATTGGAAGACGTAGAACTGTCGACGACCATCAAACATACGACAGCCGGTAACTTATCACCCACCATCGATAAGGAGTGAAACTCTTTCACCGACCTACGGTAAATCTTCCTGAAGCAACTCCTCGATCGAGAATAGTAGCGACTAAAACCATCTAAAGACTCTTACAGTGCGATTGTTTATTTACAATATTGTTTGAACATATAAAGAGACAATAACTATCTGAATATTATTAATACTACTTATTGTTCAAACCGCTAGATACACAGAAACCAATGTGACTTTTATATATTCTTTTTATACCAATGTACACTTGTATATTATAATGAATGTATTGTTAATTATTTATTGTTACATATTTATTGTAAAATTCGACATCCATGGAACCTTCTAGAAGCGAAAGACTAATTATTGCGCAATCAAGGTATCTCAAGTAACATTCGCTTCATCCGGTGTCTGATAACACCAACGGTTAGAAACTTCTCGCGCCGTGCGAGCATCTGCACTTTTGTACCTAGTAACACGGACCAATAGAGTTTTACCAAACACCGTCAACGCTTCTAGAAGCTTAAATACATTGACACAGCCAGCCAATCAAGGCCTTAAATCCTCGCTACGATTGACGCGACGAGGCCAAACACACGCCGACGCCTCGTCAGTACTCCGACTACCTTCGAACAGTAAAGACGTGTTTCTTCAAGAAGCGCGAGTTCCTACTACTTTATCCCATGCAAACCAAGTCGCTAATAATTGTATTTCCCGTGTAAAAAAATAAAATCTAGCTCACGTCTAGCAGAAGTCTAGGATATGTCTAGCTACTAAAGTCTATTTCACGTCTAGCTAAAGTCTAGCTACCGCAACTATTCTAGACTTAGATGTTGTATGCTAAGATGAAGTCTAGCTGAAGTCTAGATGATTTATAGCAGAAGCCTAGAAGAAGTCTACCTATTTTAATAATTTTATAAGTTTTTAAAAAAAAAGGAAGCAAAAGATGTAGAAAGACACGAACTTAAAATCAGGGGAAAAACGATTGATACTTGAAAAAATGAGAGTAAACAAAATGCAAATAAACATTGTTTTTAAATCAAATTTTATTTCATTAATTTTCTATTATGTTTACTGGTTCAGTAATATATATAATATTGTTAACATTTATCTTAAACAATATATGTAAATTATTTACATGTACTATAATTTTTGACTCATAATCTATTACGCACGTATAAATAAAAGATAAAGTACGCACTAATTCGCAATTAAATATTTTGTTTAGGGTACATTTGTTAATCATAGCATATACTTTACATATATTTTTTTTTTTTTATTCTTGGTTTTGTGCTCTCTTTTTCCTGGCACTTCCTACCGTTTATCCCCTGGGGGACTTTAACGGTGTCCACCTACCACCTATGTGTGGGTGCTTTATCCCTGCCTTAGAAACCCCACCATCTCGCATTCGCCCGGGGATATGCCCGTGGATGAGGGAAACCTGTGAAGCAGGGAAAACCTCACCCGAGATGGCCGGTGTATTCGAAACATTCTTTTTGGGTGTCAAAGTCACATTGCGTAGGCCTTGACACCGAAACCGAATGTTTCACACCTCCCGCTCACGTTGTGAAGTGTGAAAAAACACCTAACCCGCCACGAAAGCCAAACCCATCCAAGTGCGAACCGCACTCAGTGCTGCTTAACTTCCGTGACCGGCCGAGATGCGTCTCCGCCACTCCGCCACCGTGTCGGTATATATACTTTACATATATTTTCAGCACATTCTTTACAATTTTTATTTTCACAGTTACATTTACAAATTTTTATAAATACTTCAATGACTCCTGCAGAAGGAACTCCATTTACTGTATACATTACTAGAGTAGAGTGAGTTTTTCTTTTTCGAGCGTATGATAAAGAATGAAATTAAATATTGCCTTTTAATAACCTATCAAAAAAATGAATTTTGTTTTCTTCGAAGTCCATACTTCTTAAAGCATACATTATTAATGGGCAAATATTAACTATTTTTTTATGTAAACCTACAATAGATAAAACCGATGAAATTTTTTGCGCTTTTAAACCTCTTCTTGATTCTAAATAAGTACAGAAATAGAATGCTGGACTATCTTCAGACAAATATATTTTTTTAACTCTGTATAGTTCAATAAAATTGATATAGAGGAACAAATTTGCAATTGTGCATATCTTGTTCCGTGAATGAAATTTTTAAAAGTGACGTTGTCCATAAAGGGCCGAATCTTTTTACAATTATAGATAGGTGTAGCAATAAATGAACGTTGCAGCTCATATATCTTAATCCGATCCGATGAGTTCCTCTCGAACCTTCGTAGAGGAAACATCTATTCTCATTATATAGAAAATTATTTCTATTGACTCTCGATTTATCGAATTCTCAATAGCAGGTGCAAACCTGTCTCTATTTTCTATCACAACTCTTTTCTCAGCCCATTGTGAGCCATCATGGCCACTGGGCAAAAATCCTCCTTTTCGCACTGCGATGGCTCCGAGAGCATCCCTTCTACCGCTGAGACCTTAATGGACACAGCGCTTACCATGGATTGCGAAGGCTTCAAGGAGCCTCGCATGCGAAAACGTGCCCGACAAACACTCCGGGACACTCAATCAGACCGAACAAGTCTGATCACTAAAGCTAGCAACACGGTACTTCCACCGGTTGCTACCCAATATCAATTCGTCTTATTAGCCAGCACTTCCGCCGAAGAAAAGAAAGTTAAGATCACCCCAGTAAACGTTTACTGCGATGAGCTTAATTTTCCCTATAAACTCCTCCAAACTATCGTTAAAAATTAAAATTTAGCGCGGTAGTTTATAAACTCCGCGATAACTTCATGTCCGTCCGGGTTTCAACCCTGGAGGACTACCGAACCCTCATCCGGGAATTGGACACCGAAAGTTTCCAATACTTTCTCCTTAAATCTCCGGATACTTAACCTACAGTAAAATTCGTCATTAGGGGCCTACCCATTTCAATGGCCACCGACGAAATCGCGGACGAGTTGCTGCGGGGTGGATATAGAGTCCACAACGTCGCGCAAATGAAGAGAGGAAGCGGGAAAAATGCCATCCCGCTCCCTATTTTCCTAATCACGCTGAATAAAACCGACAACATTGAAAATATTACTCAACTAACAACAATCGCGTTCTTGAAAATAAAAATAGAACCCTATATTAAACCTAAACGCCCGGTACAATGCTTTAAATGCCAACGCTATAATCATGTGTCACGGTTCTGCCACGCTCAACCCAAATGCGTTAAGTGTGGAGAGAACCATGACACCGCCACGTGCACTAAACCCCGCGATATAGAAAACTTAAAATGCGCAAACTGTGGAAGCAACCACACTGCGAATTACAAAGGCTGTTCAGCTTATAAAATATCCAAACAATCATACGCGAATAAAGCTAAAACTCCTAAACCCACTAAAATCAACAGCAATAATAAAAATACTCTAAAATCTAAACTCATTCCGCTAAACGATGGAGGTCATTTTCCTGCACTACCGGTTAAACCTAAAACTCAATCACCAATGAATATACCAATATTTAAATCATTACCAAACAAAACCAAAAATGAAAATAACATTAAAACCAATAAAAAAATCCGTTAACTCGGAAGACGCAACCGCGCTGATAGAAATACTGCGAGAGTCTACCAACCTCTCTATCAGTATCTCCTCGGGATCAATTTCAATAAACGACGCGTATATCCAAGTCACGGTAATAACACAAAAACTCCTAAACTCGGCCCTCGCGGTTGCATCCAATAAACAAAAAAGCGGACCATGAATAAGACACCAAATAAACAACTAACCATTTGTGCTTGGGATACCAACGGCCGACTAACACACAAAAAACTCGAACTAGAGACACTACTACACACAAAAGACATTGACATTTGCCTACTTGACGAAACACTTTTAAAAAACGACAGTACATTTAAACTACAAAACTACACTGTCTATAAAAATAACACAAACCGGGGCACCGCGGTAATAGTTAAAAACAGCCTGATCTCTAAAAACTTAAATTTTTCTTCTAATATCTGCACTCTCCCAGATTCCGAATTAGACTCAGACCATTGCCTCGTATACATAACTATCAACTTAACAACAATTTACAATCCGACAAAAATGAAATACAACTTTACAAAAACTATCTGGCAGACATTTAATAATTACTTTGACGAAAACATCACTACACTATAAGACATAGACACAAAAGGCGAAATAGACACTGCTATCACTGGCTTTACTCAAACCATCCGCAAAGCAATAGACATTTCCACACCATTAAACGAAAATAAAACCGGTAACCTTCCGTTACCGGACGACATAATTAAATCAATAAAACATAGCAACGTATTAATCCGCGAAAACCGTAAACGATATAATTCAATCCTTAAAAACCATATTAATTCAATTCGACGCTTAATAGATAAACAAATAAAAAACTTTAAATGCGAATGGTGGAATAACAAAGTAAAATCCCTAAACATTAAAGACAATAGTTTGTGGAAAATGACCAAAGCCTTTACGCGAACTCAAACTAACATTTCACCGTTAAAAGATTCAAATAATCAACTTAAATATTTTTCACCGGACGATAAAGCTAGCCAACTAGCCGAAAACTTCGCGAAAACTTTCACACCGCATAAAATGCCTCATAACAATTCCAATTTTACTGCAGTAACGGATAATTTAATCTTAAATTTTCTAAACAATTCTAACAATAACCCTAATACAATCCGACCGATAATAAGTAACTTCATTTTGAAAAAATTACCTATTAAAGCATTAACCCACTTAACCGACATACACAACGCGTGCATTAAACATAAATATTTCCCAGACATCTGGAAAACGGCGACCGTCTTGGTGTTTCCCAAAGCAGGTAAAGATCCGACCCTACCGACTAGCATCAACAGACTTCGGGACGACATGACTGACCGCCTAACAATCAGACAGGAACAATTCGGGTTTACACAACAACAAATACTTAGACTAACCGAAGACATTACTCGTAACTTTAACTGGAAACGAAACACCGGGGCGGTACTTCTCGACGTCGAGAAAGCCTTTGACAGTGTCTGCATAAACGGTCTCCTTCGCAAACTAATCGAAAATAAAATAAACTCTAACCTAATTCACATTTTAGCTTCTTATCTAAACAACCGTAATTTTAAAGTTAAACTAAACGATGCAGAATCTCGCGAATTTCCTATAAAAGCAGGAGTTTCTCAGGGCAGCCTGTTGGGACCTCTGCTCTTTTTAATTTACATTAACGACCTACCCTCGACCGACAACGTAAATATCGGGATCTTCGCGGACGACACGGTAATATACGCGACCTCGCGAAGTAACGAAAAAATCGTAAAATTACTTAACAACGCGCTAAACGACATTCATCAATTCTGCAGTAAATGGAAAATTAAAATCAACGCGACTAAATCCGAAGCAATAATGTTTTCTAAAAAGTTATCTCAAACGACAAACCTAAATCCACCTAACTTCGATAAAACACCAATAGAATGGAAATCCGTGATAAAATATCTCGGCGGAACACTCGATCGTAAACTCACCTACACACAACACACTACTAACGTTCGTAACAAAGCCATCAGGGTCTTAACTAAACTAAATCCGCTTTTAAGAAATCACTCGCCTCTAAATCTAAAAAACGGCATAATAATTTATAAAGCCTTAATCCGACCAATATTAACATACGCCTCAGCGGTCTGGGGCGGCACATGTAAAACATACATTAATAAACTTCAAATAATTCAAAATAAAACTTTACGAAAAATAACAAACGCGATACGGTACACTAAAAATTCATTAATCCATGAAGAATTTGAAATAGAATATTTACATAATCTCATTAAAACTTTAACCTAAAAATTTTACGAAAACTCCGCGAAATCGAAATACGCTCTAATAAACAACCTTGGTAAATACGAATTCGATCCTAAAAACAATCATGCGCGACCAAAGGACTTTCTGTCCGCCCCGTAGGAATAACTATTCGTCATTCAAAAATAATAGTATATTACACACCTAGGGAGGTAAAGTATTGGTCAGTCCATAGCACATGTAAATTGGCACCTGAGCCGAAGGCGAGGGTGGCAAACATGTGCTATGGGGTGATCATTTTACCTCCCGTGGGATGTATACTATTTTTCACCACCAGTAGGCCGAAAATAACACATTCCTTTTTCGGTGCCGGGAGGGAATGTGGTACTTTCGGTCTACGTGTGGTGAAAATTCTATTTAATTGACATTGTTGGGACGGGGAGGAAACATATGCAGGCTGGATGGTTGCTTCTCGTAGGCATTTCGCCGGAAGAACCAGCCGGAGCTCTGTAAAATGGCCCTGCTCGGCTCATCAATGCACCCCATCACATAGTCTATTTATTTCTCTTTCTCTCTTTCCACTCAACCTCATATCCACCTTTCATCTCATTTTTCATTCTTTTAACTATCACATTACTATAAGTAGGTTTTTTCAGCCTAGAGCTTTTTTTTACTTAACGTAAGCTTCTGCTTACCCCTGCTTTCTCTAAACGTTCTGTAATTTCATCTTTTTATTATTATTATACTTATTTATATAGCGAAAATGCTAACTTTAGCAATGCATTTTCACCTCCCACGCGATTTCTTCCTTCCTAAGGAGAGGTAACGTGATTGGAGATATGCCTCCCGTCGTGGATGACATCCACGTGCATGACATATAAACAATCTTCCGGGCTGGACGTACCTGACTGGTTGGGGCGACGGAGGGGCCCCACCATCCCCCCCTTTTTTTTATATATCTTAATCCGTATAATGTTTCAAACTGATTCACGTATTCAAAAAGCATTGAAAACGCTGTTTCGTTTGAATCTAAAGACACGCTTACTTGATTTAATAAATAAATAGAAATTTCTAATAATTTGTGGTGATTAAAATAATTTGCTTCCATTAAATCAGAAAGAATAGGAATACTCTAAACCAAAAGAAATAGTTTTAACTCGGAAGCTTTCCAGCAAGCTACGTCTGTAACAGAACATGGCAATCGTGCTACAAAATTAAGGGGTGCTATTTTTAATAATCGATTATTAATAATACTTAAAAATCGCGTTAATCAAAAAGCTTGGTTGTGATTCTCTGAAGCAAACCAAAATCAAGTAAGTTTTTTTGTAATTCCAATAAAAACATTATGCATTACATCGATAGCCGTCGTTACAATATAATTATAAACAATTTTCTATAATTCGCTCAATCCTTTGCCACCAAAAACATCTTTCTTTAATTGTCTAGCTTCTGCTGCAAATTTTAATGTTTCTTCTGTAGTGCGCAATTGAATTATATTAGAATACGGATATAAATGTATACGATCAATAGTTATACCGTTTTCATATTCAAAAAGTGACACTTAGTTGCTAAATCACAAGTGCCACACATGACTATACCTCTTACTTTTAACATGTTATCATAAATGCGAATATTTATGCCTATATAATTTTTTTAGACTTTCACGAAAAACATTAAGAAAAAGATTAGCAACTGATTTTATCGATCAATACCAAAGACCTGCTAATATCACATTTTCGCGCTTCAAACGTTCGGAGAAAGGAACCTCGTTAATTACAAAATAAAACGGCCAAATACTTAACTTGGATGATTTGTAAAGGGGTACTCCATCTGTATTCCATGTTAACGTAATGTTGTTATAATCAGATAAAATTTTTCCGTCAACCGATAATTCTTTGTAAATAGAACCGTCGTAAATGTCCTCAAAATTGTCGTTGTTAAATTTTTGACCCGTCATTCTGTAATTTAGTAATTCTTTAAAAATCGGGCGAACGTATAAGTTTTGTAGCTGATCTAACAGTGATATTTCAAATAAACTAATTTATGAGTGTTTTACAATTGTAAAAATTGCTTTACATTGTTAGCACTCTTCGTCTTTATTTTTCTGTTTTGTGAAACAAACCGAACAATAATAATGGCGAATTATAGGTGTTTTTAAAGAAGGAAATATTTTGTTAAACATGTAGACCGTCTTTACGCAAAAGTTTGCCTGAGGGCAGTGAAACGCAACGACAGAGAGTATTTTTGAGAAAAGGACTCCACTTAAATTAAACCGAACAAGTAATGATAATAAAGAAGGAATCATTGACATTGTATCCTTCGTCGTTTTCAATCGAAGAATCATCGGTAGACTCGTCAGTAGAGCCATCAGTACCAATTAAATCGATGTCATCTGAAGAGGCGTCGGCTGAACTATCGTCCAAATAAATATTTTCATTGCTTCGATATTCTGCGTGTTTTTTCGTAAATCTGTTACTAACAATATAAAAAAATGTTAAAAATGAAATTCTAAATCCATTATAATTATTTATAATTGTCTTAATATTCTTTAAATTTTATTTATTTGTTAATTTATAAATAATATATATTAAATACAGAAAAAAATTGTATTTAAAGATTGTTACATATAAAAAAGCAAAAATAAATATATATTATAGTACGACAATCTTAAATTTTATACATTTTTAAATTATAATAACATGTATATTACAAAAAGGTACCAAAATTACAAGACAACTTTGCAACAA
The DNA here is from genome assembly GCA_026168455.1 of Theocolax elegans. NCBI lineage: Eukaryota > Metazoa > Arthropoda > Insecta > Hymenoptera > Cerocephalidae > Theocolax > Theocolax elegans. The sequence goes on from CM047428.1 coordinate 77,386,399, forward strand.
TCTAATAATAATAAAACTGTGGATACACGTATTAGAAAAATAAAAACAAAATGAATTTAACGTTTGGTGATAATTTATACAATATAAATATCGGTTTTCCCGAACTAAATGCTTTATCTTTGGAATAAAGCAGGCCGATTATACCCTTTGTCCACTATGGTTGGTAGAATTTCTCAGAGTAAAGGCATTTATCAAAAATTAAAACCAAAAATTAAAGACATTTCGTCGGCGACCCCAGTTTGGACACCTCAGTAAGGAAGTGGAGATCATACCTTAGACGCTTGTCGCATCTCCAGTTCCTTACTCAGGAGTCCAACTGGGGATCGAGGACGAAATGCCTTTAATCTTTTGTTTTAATTTTTGATAAAGGCCTTTACTCTGGGAAATTCTACCAACCATAGTAGACAAAGGGTATAATGGGCCTGCTTTATTCCAAAGATAAAGCATTTAGTTCGGGAAGACCGATATTTATATTATATAGAAAAAATGAAAAGTAAAAATGATGTAATAAAAATTGTTTTAAGTCTATTAAGGTTAAGGGGGTCCCAAAGTCAATTTTTATCCTCCCTACCTTATCGACTGAGTAAATCAAATTATCGATTATAATTAAACAATTACAATATTATGTGTAGAAATATGAATTTGTCACGTCCAGACTTGTACCAATTACCATAAAAAATGTTACAAGAAGGCAAATGGTTAATAAACTATTCGCGTTCCTTTGGCTCTTGCTTGACTAGGACTAGCCTTACGTCTTCGGGAGTAGCGAGCGAAGTTATTTTGAGAGTAGACATGTAGGATATAATGTGCCATAAATAAAATAATATGTGTTTTATTTCGTATCAATCATGCATTATTTATTTAAATTTGTTAATATAATAATATAAGGTTTTCTTTTAAATGAACATGTGTAACTAAATTCTTCTAGCTTTTTATAGGACAAAGACACATAAAATTACACTATTTTATTAACAATTGCATAAAATTATTTAATTAATTAATATTTTTATCGGTCTTACAGTCAATTATATGTTCATATAATTCATATAATTGACTGTAAGACCGATAATAATATTAATTAATTTAGTTATACTACAGTCGACATAAGTAATATTTTATTAATAAAATTATTTAAGTCAAATAACAATTTTAAATTTGATTAAATAAACAATTGTACTGCGAACACGTTAACAAATTATAGAATGAAATATACGCAAAGTTATTTTTTTATAAACATTAATAATTAATAATCGAAATAAGAATTATTATAAATAAATGCAGATAAAATTAAAAATTTTTGCCGTTGAAAACATGAATTATTGTCAATAAATTGCGATTCAAACCATAAATATTGCAAATAAAATACAATGCAAAAAAGTACTTATTATAAATAAATTGCAGTTCCAAATAATAATTGTTGTAAGAGAAAACGGTTGGTTTAGTAATTGAAATAACATACAATATCAGGTTTGCCTTTACGAATATTACAAACGTATATATAGCAATTATATATATATATATATATATATATATAAGTGTATATATATATATATAAGTGTATATATATATATATATATGTATGTGTGTGTATATACGGTGAGGAACGAAGGTCCGTCTCGAACGTGGATAGCGGTGTAAAATTGCTGGGTAATGTCGTGCTAGACCTGCGGGCGTCGACGTTGGATGCGTATGCTTTCGGAGTCTGATGATTGCCAGATGGCTCGTAGATGTCAACGATGCGTCTCGATCCCCGAATACAAGATCTCTCTTGATTTTGAATGCGTATTTCTTTAAAGTCCGAGTAGCAGAGCCACGCCCACGGATGAAAATCAAAGAGTTGACTAGCAAAGCTTTGCCTTACGAAAGCTTTAAACGAAAAATTAGGAGTGGCTGTGTCTGTTCTGAGTCCTTTAAAGTCCGAGTAGCAGAGCACGCCCACGGATGAAAATCAAGAGTTGACTAGCAAAGCTTTGCCTTACGAAAGCTTTTAACGAAAAATTAGGAGTGGCTGTGTCTGTTCTGAGTCCTCTTTATATACCCTAAAATCTATGCATCTGTCCTTGTCTACGCTTTGCCTTAGATGGAAATTGCGTAAGTAGTTCTCGATTTTTCTGTGCTTGCACTCGATTGGGCCGTTATCGCTTCGTAGTTAATTCGGAGAATTTGCTGTCCCCCTTTTATTACTGCGACATTACCCAAAGAACGGCTTAATTTATTACTTCCTTCTAATGCTCGAATTTTCTAGTCCATGTTTCCCGTCGCCGGTTCTTCTAGAGCATTGATTTTATAGTGCAGTACAAAAAAAACTCTTGCGCAACCCTTCGTTTCGATCTCACTATCGGCGATCCCGCTTATATGCGTATTGGCTTTGAATAATATCTTCAACTCTACTTATCAGTTTCTTTTTCGTTTGAAACACACGTAAATTAATCTGTCCCTTAGCTCTATAAATTATATTTTATATTACTGCATTTACTTAGAATAATTCTTTATCAACCTTATTACGTTTTTCTTCTACACCGCTTTTAAAAACGACGCCCTCGTCGTTGATCAATATTATTATTATATTATTATTTCTGTTAATATAGATATCATACTTAAGTTTAATTTATAAACATTATTTCGATTAATTCTTCTCTTTTCCTTATGGCTAATTTTATTACAATTATTTATTTTGTAGTTCAATTTTGCACACTTCTATTACATTATTTCAAACAGTTCAACAGTATTGATTTAATTCACCTATAAAAATAGATACTTAATAAAAAAGGTTTTATTATTACAATTTTTATTCTAGATATTCCGAAAAATTGTATAATTACTATTAAATGTATTTTCTGCAGATAAAAAATTTATTTTTCTTTAGTTTTTACTCCTAATTTTTAGTATACATCAAATCATGTTAAAAATACATGTTAATAGTATTTTTGTTTTGTTCTCGTAGCCACATTTTTTTTTTTACAAAAGTTATAATATTCTTCGATAATATTTGAATGCTTACATATATATTTTCTAAAAAGTTAAAGAAAAGAGTTAGATATTAGTTTCCTTTTTTTTACATTTATTCAATTAATAATTCTACTATTACGAATTGTTGAAGAGAAGAAAAAAAAATTTCTTTTTCTTATGCAATATAGATTCTCCCTTCAATGTGAACAATGTTAGTACATCCTATCTTAATAATATATCTATATATATTTTTATAAAAGGATTAGGAGTGAAAAAAATTTGATTTTCTTCGTTCCCCCTCCCCCACCAAAATAAAACGAACACATAATTATTTGACTTTTTTTTTTAGAATTTTCTTTTCAGCCATTATAAACAAAGATTCACTTTTAATATAATATAATATATAGTTGAGAAATAGTTAATTTAGTTTCATAAGAAAAAGATACAATCGATGCAAATGATAAATAAAATGAGCAATATATAAGTGACAGTACGAAAATAGGTTAAGTAGGCTCATGTAGAACCATGCTCCTATATCTTGGGAGAAAGAGTGGACTACACTGAATAAACGGTACGACAGAGTAACCCAAGCAGTTACGGAACTGCCCGATGCTTGCGTATCATAGAATTGTGGCAGCAACGGTCGTTTTTATTTGCCTAAATCCATTATGTTTCACGTTAAAATGACTAATTTACACTCTTTTTATTTTTATATTTTTAAGAATAATTTAAATATTCGTCATTTTCTTGATTGTATTCAAACTAACAATTGAAGAAACTTATTTGTTACGTTCAAGTAAATGAAGAAAAATCGTTTGAATTTGTTTACTTGTCAGTTCCAAAAGAAAGAAAATTAATTTTGAATAATAATTAAATAAATACACCGGAATTTTACCACTAATTATATTATTTTTGTATTTTTTTTGCTACACATTGTATTATTGGTAATATAAACAAGAAAAAAAATTTTATTTATCTGTGTCAATTATTATTGTATATCCTGAATCGTTTTATAAAATTTTAAAATTTAGATGTTATTTTTTGTTTTTTTTTTATACCATTCAAAACAATTAGCGTACCTATTATTTATAAATAAGAGGGAAATCTTCCAATCTGCCTGTCTTAGGTTTTATATTATTAGTTCTATATAAAAATTGAATAATCGTATGGAACTAATCGCATAAATATAATTGTTTTTTCATTTTTTTAAACTTTTTTTTTATATACACTGTTTGTTTAAATCATTACTTATGAACAAAGTATTAGATTGAACACTAGTATGAACTACATTGGCATAAACACTAAATTGTACAATTTTAATTATTATTTTTATTAATAGTTTAATTTTGAACCTTATCAACAAAATTAACTAATTAACTAATTAATCGAATTTGCTGCATTTTTTTTTTAAAATCAATATTAGTAATATTCTCATACTTTGAATTTGAATCCATGATTTTATTCGACATGTGTATTGATACTATATGTGAGTTTACTTAATTTAATTACTTTAATTAATAAAGTTTTAAACTTTTTGAGTTTACTTAATTTAATTACTTTAATTAATAAAGTTTTAAACTTTTTTTTTTAATAATTAATTTTGATAAAATCTTTCTTTTCCCTCCACTTCTCGTTTCTTTGCCATCGTTATTTTGTAGTACAGATTCTCCTATGTCCATTGAGCCTAGTGTTAGATTTTTTTTTCTAGTATGCCAAACTCTTCTTATATATTTATTCTTATATATACCTGCGCGACCGTAAGAAAGTATGACTAATTAACAGAATTACTAGAGTCAAGGTCAGGTCAGTTGTAATTATTTATATAGGTTTCCATTTTGAATGGTATGTAGGAAGAATAAGTGACAGTGTTGCTGGAGCATTTACCGCAACGAGGAGGAAAGGGTGCAATTAAGCACTCCTTAGGAAGGATAGGATATAGGATTTAGGTTTAGTGATGTGTTAGACTCCAATGATTCTATTGTATTGTAAATCATTTTTTTTTCTCTTAATTATTTTTTTTTATAGCAATTAAATTTAAATTTGACCAAGCTCAACTGACATCGAAAATTTAAACCTTTTCCTTACTTTCCTTTGTACATTAACATCATCGTTATCATAGGCGACAAGAGTAAAGAGAAAAATACCTTATATTTTTTTTATTTGCCTTATTCGTGTCCCATTTAATAATCGCGTATTTATTTAATTTAAATTACTATATGCTTTTCTTGTAATGATTTTTCTGTATAATAAAAAATATTATTTCCTTATAGTTTATTTCTGTCGTTAATTTAGATATATACATATTATTTTTATATCGTTTTTTTGTATAAAGTCAGATAGATTAAAATAATTTTGTTTTAAGTAGATTGTATGCCAATTGTGATTAAAAGATGATAAATATTATACTATTGACGACCTTTTAGAACTGTAATATATATATATATATATGCGTGTAGATATTCACAAGCACATTGGGGCTATTATATACATATGTTTAGGCACTACAAAGGCTCCATATATGGATATCTTAACCTGTTAACATGCACTATTTTCGTTTTATTATGAGCTAGCTCTATTTTTACATTTCCTTTGTTATTAGCAATTTCTAAAATCCGATGTGGTCCAGTATATTGATCGCCTAGTTTGTATTTCTTTCCTCCTTTTAATAACCAGACATTGTCCGCTACCTGAAATTCTTGGTGATTGGCTTTCCTGTCGTAATAGAATTTCGACCTATGTTTAGAGGCTATTAATTTTTCTCGCGCGATTCCCTGTATTTCGTTTAAACGTTGACGTAAATTTATAATGTAATCATCATACGTTGGAACTCGTTCTCGTGGGTCTAAAGGTTTGTTTGATGGTAGTCGCGCTTTTCGTGCAAAAACAATTTCAAAAGGTGTGTAGAGATGACCCTCATGTACCGACGTATTATACGAAGACGCGGCTAATTCGCATAACTCATCCCATGCGTCATTTTATTCTATCATTGCTTTTAAATAATCTGCTAAGCTACTATGAAAACGCTCAACGGAGTTGGACTGAGCGTAATAAACCGTGGTTTTAACTGGTTTAAGCTTAAAAATTTTCGCTACTTCTCTCATCAGACTACATAAAAATGAGGTATCTTGGTCGGAGATAATTAACAATGGGGCGCTAAAAATTGAAAAGTGTCGGCTAACTAACGCTTCGACGATCGTTGCTGCGGTCGCGGCTGGTATGGGTATCGCCATACAGTATTTTGAAAGGTTGCATTGAATGGTTAATATATTATTGTTATTATTTCGAGATCTGAGAAATGGTCCCACAAGATCGACCGATATCGATTCCATAGCCGAGTACGGAGTATCTGTTATTATCATACGTTGTTTAGTTTTAACACGAACCAATTTTTTTAGTTGGCAAGTTAAACAATGTCTAATGTAGTTTTGCACGTCTTTCTTAATATCTGGCCAATAGAAACGTTGTTTTATACGTTTATAGGTTTTTGTTACCCCTTTATGCCCTGCAGAAGCAGACTCGTGCATTTCGCGATTAATATTTTCCATTAATATCATTCCATGAAACGTTTTCAATAAATTCGCTCTTCGCGATACTTATTGAACGTAATTTTTCTTTTAATATAATACTTTTCAAATTAAATAGCTTCGTTTTTAGATTATTAATAATTTCTGAAGTACTCAGTCGCTCTTCATCACGATGCAAAATGCATTTTTCCGTTTTTGTTATTGATTCTTATTTCTCCTTGATTTAAATTGGAAATATGAGGTAATATTAATTTTGAAGTGAAATTTCTGGATCCTTCATCTAAAGTCATTCCGGCCGTAGTTATGAAATAAACGTAATTATCTTTTCTCATAAAGAGTTGTTCTTTAACTTGAATGAATTTCTTTTCATCGTTTGGTACTTCGTAAACATCCTTTTCTTCCCAGGATTCGTCAAATTTGTTGTTAAAATTATCTTTCTCCATGGGTTGTAATCTTTTATCTGAGTTGACTATCGTTTCAATTTCCTCGGGAGCTTCTTGTATTGTAGGAAGGTTTTTGACTGGTTCTTTTGATATATTGGACTTGTTGGATCGTTTTGCTTTCTTTTCATTGTAGTTTGGCCGTGTTATTTTTCCTGCACGACTGCGTGTTTCCATAAAATGATTTTTAATAACATAAGCGGGTTCTTCTATTGGATTTCTTGATAACGCGTCAGCATTAACGTTACTTTTACTGGCTTTGTATACAATGTCAAAGTCGTATGCATTCAGTTTTATTCTCCATCTACTAACTCTAGATGTCGGATCTACTGAGTTTTTAAACCAAACAAGTGGTTTATATTATCTGTTATAATGAGGAAACGATGGCCTCGTAGATAGCAATCGAACTGAGTAACGGCATACAGTATGGCTAATTCCCTTGAGTAAGTATCATATTTTTGCTCGGCTTTGTTTAATACTCGTGAAACATAAGCAACTGGCAGGTCGGTTCCCACCTCTCCTTGTGATAATATTGCCCCTATTGCTGTACCGCTAGCGTCACAAGTCACTATAAATGGTTTATTAAAATCTGTGATTTGTAGTATTGGTTGTTTACACAATTTTTCTCTTAAATCATCGAATGCCTTTTGAACCTCGCTGGACCATAGGAAAGGTGCGTCTTTCTTTAATAAATTACTTAATGGTCTAGCAATACCCGAAAAATTTGCAATGAATCGTCTATAATAACCTGCTAATCCTAAAAATTGACGTATATTTTTCACTGTTTTTGGAATTGGAAATTTTTGTACTGCTTCTAATTTTTTAGATCCGGCAAAACACCTTCTGGTGATAGTACGTGTCCCAGATACACTACCTCTCTCTTTAAAAATTCACATTTGTCTGGCTGTAATTTCAGATTTGCGGCGCGTACTCTTTGCAAAAATTTTTCAAACTTTTGGTTATGCTCTTGAATATTTTTAGCGTATTTAACTGCGTCGTCAAGGAATAAAAATATTTCTTTGCCTTGCATGCCCTCGAAAACACGATCAATCATTCTTTGAAAAGTGACTGGAGAATTGCATAATCCCATAGGCATTGTTTTAAATTGAAATAAACCGAATGAAGATGCGAGAGCTGTTTTATGTCGATCTTCTTGAGCTAACGAAACTTGTAAAAATCCTTGACATAAATCCAAGACGGTGAATACACGATTTTCTGGTCCGATTTGATCGATAATATCTAGTATATTAGGTAATGGGTATCGATCTTTTACGGTTTTATCGTTTAATTGTCGGAAATCGACAACTAGTCGGTATCGTTTATTACCCTGACTATCAGGCTGTTTTGTTACTAGAAAAACAGGTGATGAATAATTGGAACTTGATGGTTCACTTATGTCTCCTTCAATCATTTCTTTTAATTGTTTATCAAGTTCGCTTTTGAGAGCATGAGGAAATCTATATGGCTTAGCTGTGATTGGTATGTCGTCGACAGTCGGTATCTTATGTTCTATAGCATTTGTGACGCCTAATTTTTCTCCTTTTATACAGAAACAATCCGAATATTTATCAATTAAATTTTCTATAGATTGTCTTTGTTCCTCGTCCATTTTATCAAAATGCAAGGCTTCTTTTAACCGTTCATTACGACTAAGTGTACTTGTATCCTCCGTTATGTTAAGTATCCTTGCTTCAGCTCGATTGTCGGAAATGTCGTGTATGTCGAGCACTTCACTTTCATAAGTATAAAAATTATTAATATAAGGTTTATTTGAATAAACCAAATAACTGTTATTCATTTCATTTTCGCGTATGGCTTCGACAAATTCACTTCTTAAATTTTCATTTATAACTCGTTCATTCAATAAAAAATCGCTAGGGTCCTCATACTGTTCATTTTCTTCCTGTATGTTTATTAAATTCTCATTATTTATCTCATTTTGAATTTCTTCAGTTCCTTGTTTGTTTATCCATAATATTTCGGTTCTCGGGATAGTATCTAACTTTTCCCCCGACATAACCAATTCTTCGTTATTCAATTTACAAACATAACTAACGTTTTTATCACGAGGTCCGCATTTATCGCCCTTCTCGATGTCATAATCCATTTGTACTTGACAATTATTAACTGTCTTATCCAATAAATTTTCTTCATTTTTAGTTCATTTTCAATATCATACTTCGTTTTCATAATTAATACAGGATGGACTCTCAGCCATCTTATCGAACAATGGTGCTTCAATAATACCATAATTTTCAGTAATTTCATCAAATTTTTCTTTAATACGTGGCTCAATCACATCACATACCCGTGGCTGCGCTTTTTATTATTTATTTGTGATCGTTCTTCCTTCATTAATCCATAACAATTTTCACTTGCTTTACATGTATTATTCTTTAGATCCGACTCCTCGTCGATCTCATGTACTTGCATTTCGTCATTTTATAATCGTCATATAACTCTTGTTCTTTTTCACTGTGATTGTATAGGTTTTGTCGTTGCCATTCTGATTTCTTTCATTTCTTTTTTCTTGCTCGTAGATTTCATACGAATCGTTTGTGTCAAATTTTATAAACGTTTCATCATTTTCATGTAATTGAAAATCACTTGACGTTTCTGAGTCACTATCGGTATAATTATAAAATCTTGAAATTTTCATGCTTGTATAATCATTGATTTCCCTGGTTATTTTGATATATTGGACTTGTTGGATCGTTTTGCTTTCTTTTCATTGTAGTTTGGGCCGTGTTATTTTTCCTGCACGACTGCGTGTTTCCATAAAATGATTTTAATAACATAAGAGGGTTCTTCTATTGATTTCTGATAACGCGTCAGCATTAACGTTACTTTTACTGGCTTTGTATACAATGTCAAAGTCGTATGCATTCAGTTTTATTCTCCATCTACTAACTCTAGATGTCGGATTCTACTGAGTTTTTAAACCAAACAAGTGGTTTATATTATCTGTTATAATGAGGAAACGATGGCCTCGTAGATAGCAATCGAACTGAGTAACGGCATACAGTATGGCTAATTCCCTTGAGTAAGTATCATATTTTTGCTCGCTTTGTTTAATACTCGTGAAACATAAGCAACTGGCAGGTCGGTCCCACCTCTCCTTGTGATAATATTGCCCCTATTGCTGTACCGCTAGCGTCACAAGTCACTATAAATGGTTTATTAAAATCTGTGATTTGTAGTATTGGTTGTTTACACAATTTTTCTCTTAAATCATCGAATGCCTTTTGAACCTCGCTGGACCATAGGAAAGGTGCGTCTTTCTTTAATAAATTACTTAATGGTCTAGCAATACCCGAAAAATTTGCAATGAATCGTCTATAATAACCTGCTAATCCTAAAAATTGACGTATATTTTTCACTGTTTTTGGAATTGGAAATTTTTGTACTGCTTCTAATTTTTTTAGATCCGGCAAAACACCTTCTGGTGATAGTACGTGTCCCAGATACACTACCTCTCTCTTTAAAAATTCACATTTGTCTGGCTGTAATTTCAGATTTGCGGCGCGTACTCTTTGCAAAAATTTTTCAAACTTTTGGTTATGCTCTTGAATATTTTTAGCGTATTTAACTGCGTCGTCAAGGAATAAAAATATTTCTTTGCCTTGCATGCCCTCGAAAACACGATCAATCATTCTTTGAAAAGTGACTGGAGAATTGCATAATCCCATAGGCATTGTTTTAAATTGAAATAAACCGAATGAAGATGCGAGAGCTGTTTTATGTCGATCTTCTTGAGCTAACGAAACTTGTAAAAATCCTTGACATAAATCCAAGACGGTGAATACACGATTTTCTGGTCCGATTTGATCGATAATATCTAGTATATTAGGTAATGGGTATCGATCTTTTACGGTTTTATCGTTTAATTGTCGGAAATCGACAACTAGTCGGTATCGTTTATTACCCTGACTATCAGGCTGTTTTGTTACTAGAAAAACAGGTGATGAATAATTGGAACTTGATGGTTCACTTATGTCTCCTTCAATCATTTCTTTTAATTGTTTATCAAGTTCGCTTTTGAGAGCATGAGGAAATCTATATGGCTTAGCTGTGATTGGTATGTCGTCGACAGTCGGTATCTTATGTTCTATAGCATTTGTGACGCCTAATTTTTCTCCTTTTATACAGAAACAATCCGAATATTTATCAATTAAATTTTCTATAGATTGTCTTTGTTCCTCGTCCATTTTATCAAAATGCAAGGCTTCTTTTAACCGTTCATTACGACTAAGTGTACTTGTATCCTCCGTTATGTTAAGTATCCTTGCTTCAGCTCGATTGTCGGAAATGTCGTGTATGTCGAGCACTTCACTTTCATAAGTATAAAAATTATTAATATAAGGTTTATTTGAATAAACCAAATAACTGTTATTCATTTCATTTTCGCGTATGGCTTCGACAAATTCACTTCTTAAATTTTCATTTATAACTCGTTCATTCAATAAAAAATCGCTAGGGTCCTCATACTGTTCATTTTCTTCCTGTATGTTTATTAAATTCTCATTATTTATCTCATTTTGAATTTCTTCAGTTCCTTGTTTGTTTATCCATAATATTTCGGTTCTCGGGATAGTATCTAACTTTTCCCCCGACATAACCAATTCTTCGTTATTCAATTTACAAACATAACTAACGTTTTTATCACGAGGTCCGCATTTATCGCCCTTCTCGATGTCATAATCCATTTGTACTTGACAATTATTAACTGTCTTATCCAATAAATTTTCTTCATTTTTTAGTTCATTTTCAATATCATACTTCGTTTTCATAATTAATACAGGATGGACTCTCAGCCATCTTATCGAACAATGGTGCTTCAATAATACCATAATTTTCAGTAATTTCATCAAATTTTTCTTTAATACGTGGCTCAATCACATCACATACCCGTGGCTGCGCTTTTTTATTATTTATTTGTGATCGTTCTTCCTTCATTAATCCATAACAATTTTCACTTGCTTTACATGTATTATTCTTTAGATCCGACTCCTCGTCGATCTCATGTACTTGCATTTCGTCATTTTTATAATCGTCATATAACTCTTGTTCTTTTTCACTGTGATTGTATAGGTTTTTGTCGTTGCCATTCTGATTTCTTTCATTTCTTTTTTCTTGCTCGTAGATTTCATACGAATCGTTTGTGTCAAATTTTATAAACGTTTCATCATTTTCATGTAATTGAAAATCACTTGACGTTTCTGAGTCACTATCGGTATAATTATAAAATCTTGAAATTTTCATGCTTGTATAATCATTGATTTCCCTTGGTTTTGTCATATATCGTATTGATTTTCGATCATTATTTTCGATTTCCTCCATTATATAAATCGATTCGTCCGTTTGCGTATTATTTACATTTTCAAAGGTGTGGATTAGCCCGTTAAATTCTAAATATTGTTTCAAATAATTGATTTTTGCATCGTTTCTACGGAAAAAATCGGTGCCTAAGATTCCGTCTTGTTGTATAGGGAACGAATCATGTACTAAATTGAGTTCCACGGGAGATCCTTCGAAATCTATTCTGATTTTACCACAAGTAGTTAATGAATGGTCAGTTATGCCTTTTAACAGTATAATATCATTTTCGTCAGTTTTCACGCGAGAGTCTACCTCTGACTCTTTAAGTAGACTTACCGATGCTCCTATATCTAGCAAGAATTTTAACGGACGTCTTAACTCACCGGTATCAAAGATTACGACCGGGTCTGAACTTTGTTGGCTTAAATTTATTTTCGCGGTGCGGAGGGGACGTTTGAGCGGGTTTCCGCACTCGAAGTAGAGGGAATTTCGTAGCCTCTCTCTCTCGACCCTCCTTGGAGAGAGAGTATCGGTGTTTCCCTGATTTTGATTTCCTTCTCTTATCTCTCTTTGTAACTTATAACAATCGCGCTTTATGTGACCGGGTTTTCCGCAATGGAAACAAGTAACTGGTGATCTTATATTATTATTCGATTCGTTATTAATATATCGTGATTCTTAGGAAGTTGGATTAACCGGCTCGCGCACACCGCGAGTCCCGGAATTAATTCCCCGATCTTCTTTGTTAAATTGCTGCGATGAATATTTATTATTATTATAATGAACAAAGGAATCATTTTTATCTCTGTCTCTATTTGGTAAAAATTCCGTCTGATTTTGATACTCGTTCCAACCACCAAATTGTAAATTCGGTCTATTATAATTGCGACTGTTATCCGAGCGATTCTGTGGGCTGTATGAACTGTTTATGGGATTGCGTCGGTTGTTATTATCGGAAAATCTTTCCGCAAAACTTCGTGCTAATTTGAAACAATTTATGGCTCCATGACCAGTCTTAGAACAATATTGACATACAATCAGAGAGTTATTCGAAATATAGTTTACTTTACGCGTTTCTCGAGTTGAACGAGAACGAGCCTCTTCTCGGCTCGGCGTCTCATCGTCCAAGACGCTACAAACGAACTCGCGCTCCACCTCGAGCGCTTGTTCACGAGCTAATTTTATAGAAATTGGAGTCCCTAAACGCGCACGAATTTCCCAACGAAGCCCTTTTAAAAATAATTTTAAACAATCTCGCCTTAGATCAAGCATGAAATGATCTGCTATCGCGACTCGTCCCTCTCTGTCGGCCGCTTTGATTATTTCATTTTTTATTTCTTGTAACCGATTAAAATAAGCAACGACTGTCTCATTGTTTTTCTGTTTTAATTTAGCAAGTTCTCCCGTCCACTCGTAATATGTTTTTATCGATCCGAAGGTGTTTTCGAAAAAATCGGATATCTCTTTGATAGAATTAAAATTTTCTCCGCGCGCACAAGTTAAAGCTTCCCCATATAAACGCATTCGAATAAGTTTTGTTAATTCTTTCTTGTACTCCGACGGTAACATTTCTTTTGCTTCATTGCATCCATCTAAAATTGTGATAAATTTATTTAATGACCGTTAAACCGCGGTATTAAATCTAAAGCGTCCTTTAGCGATAAACCTCGAATTTGAGACATCATTGTTTTATTATTAATTTGTTTTTTAACTTCACTCCTATCTAATTTTTTTGGTTTTGTTCCGGTGTTTGTTATTTATTCGTCTAAATTAATTTTTTTAAATAATTCGTCTTTAATCTTAGAAGAGTTTGCTTCGGGTGATCATTTAATTAATTGATTATCGAAGGGAATTGTAAAATCAGTCGCGCCTTGAATTAGTTTTTCGTCGAGTACTTTCGCCGTGTCTGTCACTAATGCCTTTGCTACCTCAGTCTCTTCGTCGATCGGTGCGGAAAAAATATTTAACGCGCCTTTAATCTTATTTATGATACCTTGAAAAGTTGTCCCTTTTTTGACACTTTCTTGTAAACTTTCTAAGATTTAAGGTTTCTCGAGATAAGAATCTAACAACTCTTTTTTTACTTCAGTCGCGAGCCGTTTTCTTACCGAGCTTATGACGTTCTCCGGTGTTAAAATCAATGGTTCATATGGACGATAAATTGAGGCTGGTGTACTAAAATTTATAGGATTGTTCGCGATAGGTTCTTTTTGATCCTCGTATTTCAAAACAGCGGGTTTTAAGCTAAAATGAGTGTAGAGAGATAGTCGTCTCTTTTCTATATATATATAGCCGCAGAATATCTTGCTGGCGTCCCGTTTCATCTTGCGACAGGCGTCTAAGGTAAGATCTCCAGTTCCTTACTGAGGAGTCCAAGCTGGAGATCGAGGACGAAACGCCTTTAATTATTTAAAAAAGCCATGCTCTGGGAAATTCCACCAACCATAGTGGACAAAGAGTACGATAGGCCTGCTTTATTCTAAAATAAAGCATTTAGTTCGGAGAGAGCGATATTATATACTTGACACATATACATATCACCGAACGATAAATTCATTTTCTTTCAAATAACTTGCGACTCGGTCTACTACGTCGCACTCTGGCTGGTGGTTTTTCCCACCACCAGAAGGAGACGACTATCTCTGTACACTCGTTGGAGAGATCGTCGTCTCTTTTCTATATATATAGCCGCAGAATATCTTGCTGGCGTCGCGTTTCATCTTGCGACAGGCGTCTAAGGTAAGATCTCCAGTTCCTTACTGAGGAGTCCAAGCTGGAGATCGAAGACGAAACGCCTTTAATTATTTTAAAAGGCCGTGCTCTGGGAAATTCCACCAACCATAGTGGACGAAGAGTACGATAGGCCTGCTTTATTCTAAAATAAAGCATTTAGTTCGGAGAGACCGATATTATATACTTGACACATATGAAATAACATACAATATCAGGTTTGCCTTTACGAATATTACAAGCGTATATATAGCCGAAAAGAATATACCTTAAGTACCCAAATATATATATATATATATATATATATATGTAACGGTAAGCGAGTTACCGATCAAGTAAGCAACGCGAAAGAGGATACAGCGCGGCGCGCGCACGAACGCGCGAGAATCGTGCACGCCCAGCTGAGAGTAACGAGAGGGAGTTCGCGCGCGATTGGCAACAACGTCGTGTTGACAACGGCCGATAGGTTTTTTACGTGAAAAAGTGAACAAAGACTGGTGCGTTTCGTGTGTGGGTGTGAGGTCTTTCTCCTCACCAACCTCCACGTCGGCGTGCGAAGCAGCACGGCCCCGAGAAAGGCAGAAAGAAGGAAGCCAAGAGTCGGCCGCTTTCCCGACCGTTGGAGTGAGAGAGAGATAAGCACGAGGACGAGCTATCTCTCCTTTACCCAGTCGTTTCCCGCCGAGACGCGATATTTAGAGAAGCGGTAAGTGGTGCACCACGTTTAGACCCGCGTATCTACTTAATATTTCGCGTCCCGATTTACCTGGTGCGGTCCAGGTGAGGAAGCGTTTCTCCTTTTCCCCCTCTTGTGACAATACCCACACGGATAGACAGATCGGTGGTTCGCGGGAACCACTTCACGAGAGCAGGCGCGCTTGACGTAGGAAGCTACTACGTCAAAGCTCTCTACGTCAGAGCTACATACGTCACACGGTGTGACGTATGCCATCAGGTTAAGCAGCCGATCATATCCGGATTGGTTGCTCGTAACTCGTCGGTTAATAGGGTTTAACTACTTGTTTCGCGCTGATCTCGAGGGTAGTCATCGGTACGACTCCCCGTCAATTGTTAACGTTAATTTATTGTTTATTCATTAATATTTACTTGTTAATTTAATAAATTGACTCGGCGAGACAATCTTTCTCGCCGATTAACAGTAATATCGATTGTTGATAGTGATTTACCGGTTACCATCCTATCCTACGAATACCGCCCTCTCCGGTGTTTATACTAGTTGGCAATTTTGGGCATAGGGCCCAACACACGGTATCTAAGTCAAACGAGGTGTTTGACGGTGTTAACGGCATTGCACGGGAATCAAAGGGATTCCCGGCCGCATCGTGGGACTGCACACTTAAGGTTGGTAAGTTGGGACAGATTGGGCCTAACCGTGGGCCTTACATATCCCCAGTACCCACCCCGTTACAATATATATATATATACGGTGAGGAACGAAGGTCCGCCTCGAACGTGGATAGCGGTGTCAAATGCCTCGATTATGTCCTGCTAGATCTGCGGGCGTCGACGCTATATGCGTATGCTTTCGGAGTCCGATGATTGCCAGATGTCGAAATCGTAGTACCTTGACTATGGCTCGTAGATGTCAACGATGCGTCTGGATCCCCGAATACAAAATCTCTCTTGATTTTGAATGCGTATTTCTTTAAAGTCCGAGTAGCAGAGCCACGCCCACGGATAAAAATCAAAGAGTTGACTAGCAAAGCTTTGCCTTACGAAAGCTTTAAACGAAAAATTAGGAGTGGCTGTGTCTGTTCTGGGTCCTCTTTATATACCCTAAAAATCTATGCATCTGTCCTTGTCTTACGCTTTGCCTTAGATGGAAATTGCGTAAGTAGTTCTCGATTTTTCTGTGCTTGCACCCGATTGGGTCGTTAGATGTGCGTGATTAAAAATTATGGAATCCCATGCATTTTCTGTATCGGTTCGTAGTTAATTCGAAGAATTTGCTGTCCCCCTTTTATTACTGCGACATTATCCAAAGAACGGCTGCTCGAATTTTCTAGTCCATGTTTCCCATCGCCGGTTCTTCTCCGAGCATTGATTTTATAGTGCACCCTTCGTTTCGATCCCGCTTATATGCGTATTGGCTTTGAATTATATCTTCAACTCTACTTATCAGTCTCTTCTTCGTTTGAAACACTCGTAAATTAATCTGTCTCTTAGCTCTATAAATTATATTTTATGTTACTGCATTTACTTAGAATAATTCTTTATCAACCTTATTTCGTTTTTCTTCTACACCGTAATTTTAGTCTAAACTACGCAGTACTTTTTACGAAAAATAATAATATAATTTTCGTCGGGACGCGACAAGTTCATTGCCCTTCATATATGGATTATTTAAGTGTATGCAAATTTTGGGACAGAAATATTTTCACGATTTTGTTTAAACCCTTACCAAAAATTCTGAGCATGCTTCGCCCGTTACACATTTTTGGTAAGGGATTACATAAAAACGAGATAATAGTTTTGCATCAAACTTTATATATAGTTAAATTATTCATATACGGAGGGAAGTCAACTCCTAAATATATTCAGTTTATTAAAAAAATATAGTAGATTTTAATACCGCCACAATAACAAAATAAAATCTGGCGCCATAAATTTCCGTTTAGTCGCGCTAGCGGTAGAATGATACGAAAGTCTGACGCACCACAAAGTCATGTCAGCAGGCAATTGCAATTGTAAATTACACAGGATTTTTTTATTTATAAGTTATACAGAAAAAAAAACAATTTTCTAATTCAAATATGCAAATAAATATACGGAAATTTTTATTGTATACTAAATTTTTATAGAGTAGGTATATAGATTATAGCTACCGAATCGTAGTGTTATAAAAATTCAACAATTTATTAAAATTGTCATTACTCCATAGTGAGTAAGAATATCAATGACTACTAACTATACAAGTGCAATACTGATTAAAAAAAATTTGTCCAAAAGAAAAAAAGTTCTAGACGAAGTAATTATAAAAAGCAAGTACACAATTATTATTTAGGGACATTTTACACGCTATTAAGATACAAAGCGCAATGATTGATAATAACTGTTTGTAGATATTATATTTTATATAGTTTTTAAAAATTCAACAATTTATGAAAATTGTTATCACATTATAGCGAGTAAAAATATTAATGAGTTGTAATTAACAAGTGTAGTACTGTCTGCCTAATTGGCCACTCTATAACGAGTAAACAATCCTGAATTTATCGGATTAAGGTATTAAAAATATTTCAGTATGTAACTGAATTCATAAAAAAGTTTTCTGTTTTTATGTACACAATTTTTGTTTATAGAGATTTTGCACGCTTAGAAGGCATTCTTAAAGTTACACAAAAAAAAATTTTTTGTCTCTCGATCGACAGAGAACAGGGACCTTCCAGCTTATAGGTTATATTATCTCCACAAAATTAAATCACATTGTTAGTTGTGACATTGTAGTTATACTACATGTCGCTTAGAAATAAAATAGCGAGACAAGGTATAGTATAGCACCTGTCAAGCTTACT
Organism: Theocolax elegans; assembly: GCA_026168455.1. Taxonomy (NCBI): domain Eukaryota; kingdom Metazoa; phylum Arthropoda; class Insecta; order Hymenoptera; family Cerocephalidae; genus Theocolax; species Theocolax elegans. The sequence continues at coordinate 77,404,897 of CM047428.1, forward strand.
ATGCGAAGTAAGCGTGCTATACATACATATCAGTGCGTAGTAAGCAGGAGAACCCGAAGCAAAGGAGATGCGACTCCTGACTGCGCACAATTGCACACACACAGACACACTGCTCCGTTGATCCAGCATCCTAATGCCTTGTCCAGCACCAGGAATTACCCGTACTGTATCCCCAAGTCCCATCCAGCATTGAATGCCTTCTCCACCTGTCCGGACACTCCGAGTCGAAGATCCCGTATCGACGATATACGGCACCTGCAATAAAGAAACTCGAGGGGCTCGATTTAGCTTAAAATCGAGGTAAAAAGGAACGATTTAAAGCTTACCTCGCAGATAGTCTTCTCAGCAGGGCCGCAATTACTCGATCGCCATCCAGCACCAAAGAAAGTCAACGTTGTCGACGACATCTCCGTCGAGGCAGCGAAATCACGGCCCGAGCGGCCAGTACGAACCGAGCCGAGCGCGCACGACACGAGACGCGAGAGTAGGCGCGCCTGCGCAATACGCCGAGGAATAGCTCTCTCGCTTCGTGCGTGCCGATATTCGACAGACTGCGACCGACCACCGATCGTGCAACCCGGAAATACCGCAATTTTTACGAACCACGTGTGTGTCCGAGGGACCCAGGAGACGAGCGTCCAGGTGAGCCGTGCTCCTTCCTCCCAAATCCAGCTTCCTTTAAGTGTGTGTGCGCGACGCGTGGTTAGGTGCGGGACGGCCCGCAATCGCGCGAACGCGAGCGACCGCGGCCAACGTGACTGGCGATTTTTGAACGGCAAAGCCGCTGCTTTGCCGTGTAATACTTACGTGCACATTAAGTGCAATAAACCTGTAATCTCTTTTTAACGAAGTTGTTTTGATTTTTTGTGTTATAATCGTGACTCCACCCTAATCACCAGTGGACACGTCACATGGCGACCGTGACTTTTTGATCCGAAAAAAATTGTGATCGTGGACTTCGGGATTTTTTTTCAAGTATTAATCCGCCATATTGCGCACACACAGAGGAAGCGTCGAAAGTGGTTTTGGACGGCCATTTTAATTTCGACCACGTGTAACCAGATTTTGATTTTTGTAATAAATTCAAGTTTGGTTAATAGAAATTGTTGATGTTAGTGAATTATCTACAAAATTCGATGAGTCTATTCCATATTATTTGGTTTGAAATTTTTTCTGCATATTGTTCTTTTTTGCACATAACAGCAATAATTTTATTTTTCCCTTTACAAATATAAATTTTACAATTAGTTTATTCCCTTCTAGCTCCAAAATATTTGATTTTGTTTAATGGCTTTTTGAAGTTTGTAAAATTAAATCACATTAAAAGTCATATGAGTAAGAGAATTTTGGAGTACGAGTAAGTACTTAGTAAATTGTCATTTCAAGCTACGTTCTCAACTTAGAAAAAGAAAAGTAAGGAAAATGTTTTTTTAAGTTTATTACAATTAATTATTGTTAAAAATTAGCAGTCAAAGTTAATATTGTACCCTGTAGTAATAAATTCAAGGGACAAATAGCAAATATCGCAGTTACTTGATTTACTCAACAAGTAATTTTTGTGAAAATTTTTGTTTGCAATTAAATTCAGTTTTTTATTATAAATAAGCATTCTTTGAGTTAATTAGAACCTATAGCCACCAAAATTATATTCAATTTAATTTATTTTTGAACAAAATTCGACCCTTCAAATATTGAGAACGATAGCCAACCAAGTGTATATACAGTTATACAGTGTTAAGATAGTAATATTTAATTGCTGTACGCTTATTAATTTTGAAATTGCATTAACAAGTAACATTTCACTATTTATTTGCATTGTATATATATCTTTTTAAGAGTCGTAACCCATCTAGCACCATTGTAACCCAATCCAGCACCATATATACCCATATATACCCATATATACCCAATACGCTTAAATATTTCAAGCTTGGCTTGTAAATTATTCACTTATACGCTTGCCTTTCACTCAAGTTAGTTGTTGTGAATTCTTGCGTAGGTACTTAATTAGTTTTTGTTGATAAATTTGGTCATAACAGTATCGACAAAAATAATTTAACAATTTTTTTTTGCTTTTGGCATTTTGTGCGCTTAAATTAACAATACTGACTTGTTAGTGTGTGATATAATTTTAATTGTTTAATAACTAAAATCTAGTTTTGTTATTATTTTTATTTGCTTGCTCATAAATTAGTTTGCTTAAAATTAAAGCAATTTGATAATTTTATGCTTGCCTAATTTTAATTAATTATTAAGTCAAAATTTTGTTTTTTTTTTTAAGAAATTAAGCTACAATTGAGCTGTTTAGAAATAAATTTAATTTTTTGTGATTGACTACAAGTTGTATTGAGCTGCACTTAGTATTAAAATTTTTTTTTGACGAAATAGCGTTAATTAATTTACGTGTCCTAAGAAATCCTCAAAATGTCAGAACTAAATGGAAGTTTGACTCTGCATACGTTGGCAGAGGAGGATTATACTAGGTTATCGTTGGAAGAGGGCATCCAGCGGATACGGCAAAATGTTTTTCATTGTAGTAACCAAGAAATACTACAATATGCCGATCTAAAAAATTTAAACGCCACAGATTCCATGTATAATATAAGAAATCGAGTTGAAAGATATGAAACACGGAAATGTTTCGGGTTAGCGGCGGCATATTGGGATCCTGAAGTAGACGAGGCGAATTTCGTTCCATTGGATATACCCGGTAATAGAAATTTGAATTTAACCTCAGAAGGGGAAAACTACTTAGCTGGCATATGGAGGAATCCGTCCATCATGAGGCCAGTAAGTAGGGGAATTACAGCGGGAAATCCTACGGTACCAATGGATAACATGGAAGTGCACAGTGGTGCTTACCCACGTATTCATGGGCAATTGCCGACAGGTCAAACATTGGGACCATATGCAGATCCGTTAACTTTCAACAATTCGCGGAATTCGACAGCACTGATTGGCGGAGAAAATGTGGTAACGACAAATGCTAATGTTAGATTACATTTGAACTTCCCATTGCCCACTTCAACGTCAGAACTCCTCCAGCACCATCACAAAATAATTTTAGACAATATCCATACAATTATTCCCAACCCTACCCCCAGTCAAGCACCAGGCGAGAAGGATCACTTTTGGATAATTCGACCTTCCAAAGAGAGAAACGTGTCAGCGAAATTCTAAAACAATGGCATATTGAATTTAAAGGTGATAAAAGGAACGATCCAGAGTCATTCCTAGTAAATTTGACGGAATGTGCACGCTCATACCAATTGACTATGGATGACATCATTAGGTCATTGCCAGTAGTACTGGATGAAGATGTCTGGTGTTGGTTTCGCAGAGAACATCGCAATTGGTTGATATTGGAAGACTTTCAACAAGCATTCAGACTCCAATATTGTAAAGAAGACTTACAATATCAAGTAAGAAAAAGGATAATGGTAAAAACACAGGGACCGCAAGAAGATATTTCGACATATCTTTCGAAATTCCGCAACTTATTGGATCAGTTGAAGCCTCCAATGCCCCTTGGCGAACAATTAGCGATCACATACGATAATCTACATCCAGATTATAGGCGAAGAATCGACAAAGACCAATTTTCATCGTTTTTGGAATTGCAGTTGCTAGGAAAGAAGGAAGAAGCACGCAAACGCCAAGACACACTCTACCGTCCTCCGCCAATAGAAGACGACGAGCAACTCTTCAACTCCGCGTACGAACCAGTAAAAGTGAAAAAGTCTGGTAAAACTGCTGCAATCACTGGGAATACCAGTGATGCAGGCACTACGCACGAAGAGGCACCTGCTGCCGCCTTACAGCAACCTCCAGCACCCTCAAACCCCCCGTCGTATAACCCCAAGGGAAATAATAGAAAATCTTACAATAAAAAGCGAAACGGAACAAATCAAAATGGAAAAGGGCCAAATGAGAAGAACAAACAGGCCCCAGCTGGAAATGGTAATAATGGAGAACAGAAAACCGGGACAGATAGCCCCACTACTGAAAATAATGGCAAAACAAGGAATAAGGAAACAGACACTTGCCACACATGCGGCATCACAGGTCATCGGTCCTATGATTGCCCAGACAATTCTTGCAGAGGGTGTGGTAGGAAAAACACATTGAAGCGAAATTGTCCAACGTGTAAAGTTCCTAAACCGGCGGGAAACGACTCGCGGAGAAAGCAGTAGGAGGCGTTGTGTCCTCCTTGGTAGAAAACGTTATAGTAGACTCCAAAACTACCAAATTTCCAGCAAATCCAAATAAGAGAAAGAAAACAGGTTCCATGAATCCAAAAAGATTAAAAATTTCCCCTCCAGCACCAATTATAAACACCGGAAAAGCCCATCCAGCACCATCCAAAAACAAGAAAATTCCCCTCCAGCACCACTCCAGCTTCCTATTGCCAGTGCGAATTATTGTATAATCCCCGTGTACATAATTATTCCCGTGAATATGTGGACAAGCAAAGTTTTAATCAAGGAAATAAGTGTAATGTGTACGATAGCGTTGAATTTCCTAGAAACGAAAATTCTAGTCGAGAATCCCGCTATGTAAACAGTGAGCCTCGTTCAAGCGACCTTGTTTACGCTCGCGAAGTGGCCAAGGGCAGCGCCGCGTCGGGCGAGAAAGCAATAAAAGCAACGACATTGGCAGCGAGAGTATCGAAACTCGTGCCTTTTCTGTATTTCGGTTGCCGCGATAGAAAATCACGAAGGTGCGATCAATCGGTGTCATCGAGGACGGGCTGCTCTGAATCGGAGCTAGGCGTCGACAGGATTGGATCAGCATCCGCGATCAATCGGTGTCATTGAGGACGGGCTGCTCTGAATCGGAGCTAGACGTCGACAGGATTGGATCAGCATCCGCGATCAATCGGTGTCATTGAGGACGGGCTGCTCTGAATCGGAGCTAGACGTCGACAGGATTGGATCTGCATCGCCACATGGTGACGACATAGGACCTCGAGATGGCTAAAACGGAGACGAATTCTCCGCCATAGTTGTCACCAGGTGAGATTTCTTTTGTGCGCAGTACATGCCGAAGATCGCAGAAAACGCCCCTTCCGAACCCCGCCAAACCACCCCATCGAGGCCTGTCCGGAGTGCCACGACGAGTGGGTAGAAGCCCTAAAGGATTCACCCTAAATAGGGAAATGTAGAAATTTTTATATTATTTTATTAAATTGGTAAAACTATTGAAATATGACTTGTATTTTACTCCCTTTAGACCCACACCATTCCCAAAAATAGAAAAATGTACACACAATGTTAGTTAATACGATAATTAATTATTTGGAATTACATACAAACTTCACAAAGTATAATGAATAAATTTTTAATTGTTAAAAAAATGAATTAATTAAGAAAACCAAATAATGTGTTTGATTCACTATTAGTTACTCATAATAGTTTCATTATTATAGCTAAATTCATGTCATTATTTAATCTCGATGTAAAGCCACTTTCGACGGAGGAAAGCAACTCACCAGGTTAGTAATGAATGAAAGTTTTCTATTCTAATACATTTTTTTGGGATGATTGTTTCATGTTAGTTTGGGTTATGAATGTCGCGAATTTCGGAATTGGTCGGAAAGCGAGCGTGATAAGAGTTTGTAAGCCAGTCACACGTAATTCGAATCGAATAAAGTAATTTAGTTATCGGAAAAGTAATAATTACACACTCAGCGTGTTACACGGTTACACAGATTAACTCTAAAGAAAAGCTGTTCCAGATTCCAGTGTTCCAGAATTCAAGAAACCCATTACACTTATTAATTGAAAAATTTGTTTCTTTTTGTTGTTCTTTTGAAATTTTATAGTAATATATGCGAAGGAAAAGTTAATTTATTTTACGACACAAACAACACAGACAGTTACACTTTACACCGCTGTAGATAGCACCGGCTATCTTAGGTTAAGTTTTTACGTACTAGGATCATTTAGAATCGTCTTGATAACTAGTATTGTATTCATACTTCTGTGTGCATTGTGCATCCCCTTGCGTATTCTAAATCGAAGTAAGGTATAACTTCGGTTTGGGAGGGGGGAGTTGTGACATTGTAGTTATACTACATGTCGCTTAGAAATAAAATAGCGAGACAAGGTATAGTATAGCACCTGTCAAGCTTACTATGCGAAGTAAGCGTGCTATACATACCAATCAGTGCGTAGTAAGCAGGAGAACCCGAAGCAAAGGAGATGCGACTCCTGACTGCGCACAATTGCACACACACAGACACACTGCTCCGTTGATCCAGCATCCTAATGCCTTGTCCAGCACCAGGAATTACCCGTACTGTATCCCCAGGTCCCATCCAGCATTGAATGCCTTCTCCAACTGTCCGGACACTCCGAGCCGAAGATCCCGTATCGACGATATACGGCACCTGCAATAAAGAAACTCGAGGGGCTCGATTTAGCTTAAAATCAAGGTAAAAAGGAACGATTTAAAGCTTACCTCGCAGATAGTCTTCTCAGCAGGGCCGCAATTACTCGATCGCCATCCAGCACCAAAGAAAGTCAACGTTGTCGACGACATCTCCGTCGAGGCAGCGAAATCACGGCCCGAGCGGCCAGTACGAACCGAGCCGAGCGCGCACGGCTCGAGACGCGAGAGTAGGCGCGCCTGCGCAATACGCCGAGGAAAAGCTCTCTCGCTTCGTGCGTGCCGATATTCGACAGACTGCGACCGACCACCGATCGTGCAACCCGGAAATACCGCAATTTTTACGAACCACGTGTGCGTCCGCGGGACCCAGGAGACGAGCGTCCAGGTGAGCCGTGCTCCTTCCTCCCAAATCCAGCTTCCTTTAAGTGTGTGTGCGCGACGCGTGGTTAGGTGCGGGACGGCCCGCAATCGCGCGAACGCGAGCGACCGCGGCCAACGTGACTGGCGATTTTTGAACGGCAAAGCCGCTGCTTTGCCGTGTAATACTTACGTGCACATTAAGTGCAATAAACCTGTAATCTCTTTTTAACGAAGTTGTTTTGATTTTTTGTGTTATAACCGTGACTCCACCCTAATCCCCAGTGGACACGTCACATAGTATAACTACGCCATCTACCAACATCATTTGAATTGTACGCTAGATGGCGTATTATACTGATAATGGAACCTACTATATCGACGGCGGGTCGATAATACAGTCATAAAATTAATTTTGGGACTCCCTTAAGTATGTAAGTATGTAAATAATATCTTATAAAAATTTTTTATTAGAATATCCTCATTTCATTTAATTAATCAATTTTATGCATAATATACCACTGTCATAATAACTATTATCTTGTTCGACTGGATACTGTTCTTCGATATCCGATTGATTAATTTCTTCAAACAAACTACTGACCGATGATTGATCAGATTCATCATTTTTGAAAGAATCACTATCTTCAAATAGAAAATCAATTTTCTAAATAAATTTTCGTGCGTTTCCTTATCCTATACCATCTTGAACGACTATATTCTAAAAACCTTTCCGGTTGCTTCGACATGATTTTTTTTTTGTACTATTCGCGTAACATCAACCGATCACATTAATACAGAATAGAACGTCGCTTTTTTATCTTACGAAGTTAGCTGTGCTCTTAATCTATGTGTGTATGAGTCTGTGACTGTGTGAACGTTGCCATGGAATCGATTTACGTACAACGAAATATTTGAATTAGCAGTTTAATCTGTAATTTTCTTATATAGTTTAATTGCAATGTCATACCATTTAGTATTGTGGACAAATTGTACACCACCTAGATGAATCGTCCTTGAGAATAGGGATTTTAAAAATACTAAGAAAGGATGCATCGGAAAATGGTAGAAGAAATGGTTTACTGTAAAAATATTAAAAAATAGCAGTAAGTACAATTTTTCTATTATATAAGCTTTCTTTAAAAGTATTTAATTGTTAATAAAACTACTGTGTTTATTTTTCTGTTTTATGCATCATTATAATATATATTATATAATATTATAATATAATATATTATAATATAAAACCGAAAATTTGTAATGTTTTATATGAAAATTCCATTTGTTTACCAACTTCTTTGTTTTTTTTATAACATAAACTATTTGTGTTATAAACGTAATTTCACATTCTCACGCCTGCAAGTAGGGAATCATTTCCGAACGCTGTATTGATTGAAAATAGAGAAGAGAAAAAAATCTGAAAAGCTATTGATTTAAAGTTGGGGGTACAAAAATTAGCAGTAATAATCATAGAAAATAAATTCGATTATTAGTGAAGACTCAAAAGAAAAAATGTAAAATCAATAATTAATATTTCTCTTTTAAATCTTACCCTATCTATATATTATAAAATAATCATTTTTTATTAATTTTATAGTGAAAATTAACCAGATAATGTCGAAAAAAGACAGTTAAATACTATAAATGAGGATCTTCCAGCGAAAAATGAAAATGTGGAACCAGTAAAGGAGAAGCATAATTTATACCAATGCTGTGGTAAGTTCTAAAGTTTATAGCACTACAAATAAAATTTGTTTTGAATCTTATTGCTGAAATAAGACTACCTTTTTGTAACGAATATTCATAATGGTTTGCCAAACATTAAACTTTATAAATTATAATTTGTAGATTATAATTATAATTATCAAATATAGAATGTCAATTTAAATTAAAATGTAGAATTATTTGTATTATCATTAATTAAAAATTTAATGATATGTTTAATAATATTATGTTTCCAATAATTAATCATAATTTTGCTCCTTAGAGCATGAAATACCATCAGTATCTCAAAACACTTCGAGGGAACATGTGTTTAAAATCAAATTTAATTATACAATATTTCATATCGAATATTTAATATCTTTTAATATCTAATATTTCTATAGATACAGTTGATAAAAGGATACAACGGTTATGCTCCAGCTTCAGAAATAAAATACATAAAGGCAATCTGCAATAAAAGACCTTCAGAATGGATACGACGATTAATGTTTTTAATTGTTGGTAAAGCATCATTAAAAAATATGACACCAACAGGCAAAAATGATTTCACACCCATTCCTGTAGAAGTTAAAAAAGCCGTATTAAGTAAGATCCTTAATAATTTTATTATAAGTACTAATTTTATACACTCCTACAGTGGCTGATAAATACTTTGTATTTTGGTAGCTTATGTCAATAAAAGACTACCTAAGGACTACCAATTAAAACCATATCAATATATGCGCATCTTGACTAACAGGTGCAATACTATACGATACCAAGATCGCAAAATATAATTTAATTATAAAAAAAAGTTATTCATATGTTCATTAAAATTATGTATTTTTAAATTATAAATGTTTAAATTATTAAAAATTAAAGCTTTTCCTCCTCTTTAGTTCTCTTTCTCTCTCACTCCCTCTCTCCCTCTCTCCCTCTCACCCTCTCTCTCTCTCTCTCTCTCTCTCTCTCTCTCTCTCTCTCTCTCTCTCTCTTTCTCTCTCTCTCTCTCTCTCTCTCTCTCTCTCTCTCTCTTTCTAATTTAAATCAAATTTTGACCATTCCTAGACTTCAACTAGACATCATGTAGACTTCAGCTAGACTTCATCAAATGTACAAAATTTAAGTCTAGGATAGTGGCGGTAGCTAGACTTTAGCTAGACATAAAATAGAATTTACTAAACACATCCTACACTGCTGCTAGACGTGAACTAGACTTTATTTTTTTACACGAGTTCCTACGCGCAGAATAAGCCGCCATTTACGTGCGCATATAAGTCGCGATTGCACTATTTAGTTGTCTTATAATTATCAGGTATACGAGTACCCGCGAACGCGAAGAGTATACGTACTTATATTATATTATCATACTATTATCATTATGGCATTGTTAAGACGCGCGATGCGCATTATTGATTGTCATGTACGGGTTATTACTATATTTGAGTTCGATTAAAGATAAATATATTTCGAGTCGGTTGTATTTTATCGTTCACTTGCCTGCCAGTTACCTATTCCATGTATCCCGTACCTGAAGATTCAACGTCGGTGAGAACGTCTACCACTGAGTCATACGGACACGAGACGCGAGTCAGAAGACAAAGACTCCTGTAATGTAATGTAGGGCAATTTTATTATAGTTTTTATATTTATCACAAATAACCACGATTTGTCCAAAATAACTATAAAACAATATATAATCTTAGCAGTTAGTAATAAATGTATTCAAATATAATATTCAATACTTAGTTCCTTTCCGCACCACCAGACTAGCGCCACCGTCATTTCTCCATGCAACCTCTGCCACCTACTCATATGTCATATTCACCTAGTCCCTTCCAAACCGATTCACGCGCTTTCTCGCCTATGAATTAAGTCAATATTAATCATACGTATTATTAATTGTATAATGCCGCTAATATTCGTTATTATAACATGTATTTAATATCAAGCTACGAATAGCAAAATAATTCATTTTTCCACGAATTCATAGTTACGAAACCGATTCACAGTACCATTAATATTACTTTTGGAATGTACGTAAAATCAACAACTTTGTTACTCGAATGATTAATACTCTCACCAATAGTATGACTACGAAGAAAACTGACATAAACAAGTTACGAATTATCGAATATATGTATACAAAATTATCCAGACATATGCATCAGCAAAACAACTCATCAAAACAAACAAAAGACACCAAAGCCCCCACTAACCAGCACACATGTTGATGCGCGCGCCGAATACGCCACACCTACAATCAATCAAACATGCGCAAACCCGTCCGCATACTTCGGACGGCACGCCCACAACCAATCAGAAGCAAGTTCGCCCACAAGAATGACGCACTAGAGAGTGCGCGGTAATGCTCGCCTCCTCTAACCACCACGAGAGGAGACACGCATCAACAGTCAATTAGTAGAGTTGCAGTCAGTGGATCTAGCGGACTCGAACAAGTCGGTCTTCGAGCTCACGTTTACTTTTATCATAAAAGATAATATTTTCGTGTACTGTAACTAAGCGTTATTTTTGGTACCAAAACACCGGTTCTGACTCTAATTTTGTTATTTTAAAGCCCATACACATTTGCAAAAAATTGTTCATTTTTGTAAAATACGTTTTAGTTATTTTAAATAAATAATTGAGTAAAACTTAAAATACTGTGATATTAAATTTAACGGTTTGTACGAGCCAGAATATATAAATATTCTTAATCATTAGTCCATGGTGTGGTACAATTCGTAGCCCCTACAGCAAGTTCGATGAGTATAGATAATTTAATTCTGGAGACTAAAAATGTTAATGTAGAAATACAAATTATTATTAAGATAACTTTAAATATAAATATGAAGAAAGTGTATGATAAAATTATATATGTAATGAATGTTTCGACCACAATTGCCAGTTGGTCTCATCAGTAAGGACTGGCAATCTACCTTAGACATTGAATATTGAAATTATATCGAAATAGACTAAGAACAATACTATTGAATGGGGTATATATATACTGTAAGAGTCTTCAGATGGTTTTAGTCGCCGCTATTCACGATCGAGGAGTTATTTCAGGAAGATTTGTAGTAGGTCGGTAAAACAGTTCCTTATCGATGGTGGGTGATAAGTTACCGGCTGACATATGTTCGATGGTCGACAGTTTATAGTCTTCCAATGGTAATATGTATCATCAGCTGTCTCGACAATTACGTCCCTCCGGATAAATGTTGATAGAAAGATCTTCTGCCAAAAATCGTCGGTGTCTCGGATAATATTGGTACTGGACCGTTTTCGTAACAGGGCCAACATCATTTGCGGATGTGTACATCCACCGCGAGGGTGAATATATATTAGCATATTGTATATCTAAATATGCGTTAATAGTAGTATCAATGAATGATATAAGTGAGAACTAATGTGTGTATCGTATAGAACGTTAAATTTTAGGGGGGGGGGGCTCTTAATAAATTTTTTACATCTGCCGTCTTTGTCTAGTAAATGTCAATAGTAGCATACGGTTACGTCACAGCGTTTAAATTGATATTTATTGGTATATACGAGTACTACTAAAATAATAGTAATAATAATAATAATAATAATACATGAACATTCGATATCGGTTTAAGCTGTGTAGTCCATGGTTGGTATCGAGAGTAGAGGTACTCGACTGGTCAATACTCGGCGTGTAAACCCAAACTCACTCCTACTCCTCCAGCATTCAAGATATGCATCTTAGACGGATTTCGTAGTAGTAGCTATACATTGCTATGTATCTATCTACGCAGATAAAATGTTAAACATTTATTGAAATAATATTGTAATTTAAGTAACAATTGTATGTGTGATTAACAATTATGTTAGATCGATTACGTTTCTTAGTTATTATACGATAAAAATAATAGTAAGGTCGCAAATTCTGCGAGCTGAGCCTCATATCGTAACAATCCTCTGCGCAAACGTTGGCTCATCGTTTGCCGAAGTCACAAAATCTTGCCAGCAGTGTCACTTATGTTTTTCATTTTGGTACCACGTGGCGGCAATGTCTGTCAGCAACTCAGAGAGGGAGTAACTCGTCCTCTGACAGGTTGGCAGGATCCTGCAATCCTCAATCGTGGTGAGGAAGCCGTCAATTACCTGTCTCTTGTCGTCAGGGAATTTGACTTGTACTTCTTAATAATGTCGCTTACGTCTCGAGGTGTTTCGTTCATCCTCCATAACGCAGAATTGCTTGGTGTAAAGAATGTCACGCTGGCGTGTGGCGAGCTACGCACTGGCGTAATCCTCTGCTTGTCCGTTGCTGCTCGTCATTGCCCTGCGCCTCACTTATTTCGCTTACGTCAGGACCATAACACGTGTATGCACCGTCCAATCTCATGCTGTGAGCGGTTTGAGTGCGCTCTGACATTAGCTTATCCACTTTCTTCGAAAGCTTGTTTACTTTGTGGATAAGCTCAACCAAGATCTTGGAGAACGATTGAGGGATTCTAAATGTGGTTCCCTCGTCAGAAATCAGCAGCAGCCATTCTTCCTCTCGCTCGGGTTGTGGCTCCGTGTTGGTCGCGGCTGACGTCGATACATCTAGCGACGTCGTCGAATTGCTGTATCGTTCTGCATAGTGTTTCCTTAACTACGGGGTTTTCCCGCAGTACCAAATAGATCTCCTAATCTGTGCTTAGGCTCTATGCATCGATTTGATTGTCGACATCTTTCTGTTGAGCGGCCACCTTCAGTTGTCGCGTCGTTTCTATTTTTAACAATATTTGGCCTCGCTGGCTTCACGCAAGGTTATGTACTGACGGTTATTTAAATCTGGCGTTACTTGCCAAGTGTCCAATCCGCGTAACTGGGTTTTGTTTCTACCTAAGCTGACCGCTAGAGCACAAAACTAGATGCCACGAGTAAGTCCTATCTTACTTCCACCCAGGAAGCAATATTTACAGTTAAATTTATTAATAAATAGAATATAAAATTTTTAATAAACTGCCTGGGCCATACCTTGCGCTAACTTGACGGTACTTTGTAATAAATAATAAATAAATTCATATAAATACATTAAATACTTAAATTTACCGCGTGCTTGACTTCTTACAATAATATAACTAATAATACAATTTGTAAATGTCTGAGCCAGGTTATAGGCTTCCTACTTTGTGCCAGCAAAACCCAGTTAAACCTTGCATATACTTACAATAAATTCATTTGTATCGATAAATTACCACCGGGTTATGTCGCGCTGTGTCACGTTATTGCATCCCTCTAGGTAGCGCTAATTACTTGATTGGGACTTCAGATGACCAATTTCTAAATAACGCTGGTCGGTTTATCGATTCCGATTAAAAACCATCCGAATTTCTTATTAGTGCTACCTATTCCCAGTAGCGCCACCTATGTTCGACCAGTCTTTTGTGTTTGTTACAAACCAGTCAAGTCGAGAAAAATAAAAAAAAATTTATTTGTTATAAAAATTCTTTATTTCTTTATAACAATTCAATTTATTACTTGTCTCGAGAGTGAACGAAAGAATACCAAAATCTACTTCAAAATTTCGAAACGCGACCGCTGACCTCGTTATTGTTCGCGATATCCAATTGTTAATTAACAATATAATTAACGTAGGAACTGCCTACATCACGCACGCCGTCTCTCGCGAAATGGCTCCCGCGAACCACCGACCTACCCGGGCAGAATTTGTCGCGAGAGCAGGGAAGGAGAACGCTTCCACACCTGGATCGTATCTTTTTTCTAGCATGAATAAACTTCTTTTCGTGTAACTTGAAGATTACGGACGAGATGATTCCGAATTATTCCGACGTACAAAGAACAATGTCACAATTAGTATGTGAATACGAATTTGTCTTAAACTGACAGATAATATTATTATACTATATTGTTAGATAAGATTATTTTATGTACCAGGTCTTTCCCTTGGGCACATACCAACAGTGAGAAATCAAAATGTCTTAAGCAAGGCGAAGTTTGGAAGTAGATAGGGAAACAAAATGTCATGACACTGTGGACTGTCAGCATACTAGGAGGATACTTGTCTTATTGTATCGATGTAAGTTAAACTATGTGTATAGGTAATATAAAAATCTATATAAACTTTGGTCAGTGTATGTTAAAGGTTAGCAGATACTTTAGATGTTTTACCCATATAATAACAAGGCATTTCTAGCTATTAGATTTTACGGATAAAGCTAAAAATTATAGTCTCCATTTCTTGCAAGTACTGCAACGATGCACATAAAACTTAATTCACCGGCTAACTGAATGCCCAAAATTCGGTCAGGTAAGATATAGAGTCGTGCTGTATACGCTTGAAAATTCTTATTAGGTTTTATAACTGGGAGCTTTACAACTACATGTAGTATCTAATATTCAGTAAAATTTATATTTAAAATATTAAATAACAAACCTGGAAATCATGTACAACTGTTGTTTACTGCAGTGACTGAATGTAACTGTACGTAACTGTAAGTTTCTTCTGAACTTGAAGAGCATTAACATTTATATTTGTTTAAACATTATTTCTACTATTATCGATACTTAACTGTGCATACTAGGTAAAGCAAAACTTATTCATTCATCTTGATATAACAAACCATATAACAGCTACGATCAACCCTGTAGCGACACCAACTGTGATAATTAACTGTCTATTCTGAAAATACAAATTAGTACTTTGTAAATATATGAACAATATGTAGGTGCACACTCACATGCATTTACAAGCGCACACTGAAACTCACTATGAATGTATTGATAACACAGACACTGATGTATTTGACAATGTACAAATGTACAAGGAATCAGACTAATCTTTTTCGACTTATTACAAGCTACTGCATCAATATTCAAAGTTAGAATTGAACTACTGCACTCCAGTTTTTAATAACTTCAAAATAATTATATTAATTAGAAGGCCGCAAAATGCGACTTTTCACCCATGAGTGATATAAACACAATATCAGTCAAGGGTGTATAGTTGTACGCCCGAATAACGAACTGGGAGTAAACTGGAGTGATTGTATTTTCTTTTGCGGGTGTAAAATGCTTTTCATCAAAAGCATCATACATATAAGGCTTTGTAGTGAACGAAGGGAAAGTTGAAGAGGGAAGGGGGGTTCGGCGCGGAGCCCCCTACATAAAATTAAGTATTGAGAACTATTTGATGATAAATAAATAGATTATTAAAATATACACTTTTTTCTGTCTTAATTAAAGAAGATTATATATGATTTTAAAATCACTATTATAAGTAATTTTTATTTTTTTAATAAAATTGATTAAACATGAAACAATTTTCGATTCTCAAGTTTTGCGCCCACGGAGTACGAAAAGTGACATTTTAGACCCAGAGAATAGAATGTAAACTCTCCATTTTACGCCCACTTCGCAACAATATGTTTCAAATACGCAATTATTTTCGCTTAGCATTAACTATATAGGTTATTTATTTGATTACTGGTTATGGGCTTTCTTTATTAATTTACATTTATTTATTGTTAATTTAAAATGTTTTATTAAATTTTTGTAATGGTCAAACCTAAGTGTAAAAGATGTAAACGGATTGTTTTTACATATAAGAGTTGTAACACCTGTTAGAACCAGTTTCATCTGAGTTGTGTAATAGGTTTTATTCAAAATAGACCTAGTAATAATTGTTGTCTTCGATCATTCTGTGATACGTTAACTCGACATAAGTCATCTAGTAGTAGTTATCTTGGAATTACATTTTCGATAGTTTTAGGACTCAGTTAATTTCAATCCAACAAATTCAATGATGTCGTCTAGTCCTTACGACATCCCCACAATTGGTGGTTATGTTTAGAAGATTTACTACTTCTGACGTTTTGCCAATAAAAACTATAAATTCCTTTTTAAAAAAATCGATGATGTCTCAGCAACTCAAGTTGTACGGAAAGAAAGTATTGATAAGCTATAGAGAAAATGAGGTACTTAGAAATGAGGTTGATCAATTGAAAAATCTATTTTGCATTACAGGTTAATATGAGTAATTTATGTTATTGCATTTATCAGGACCCTCCTTAGCTTCACATGACTGCACGAAGACGCACCACCCAGGCGGTAAGCTATGGAATCCCCAACGCGAACCAGTATGCAGCTGTAAAACAGCAACATAATTATTACAAGCACACATTATGAGGACAAGGAGCAAGGAAGAATATATGCAGATGTATGTAGAGGACAAGTACCAAGGAAATATACGTACAGCTGTATGTAATTACTACATGCAAAAAGAAGCTTAAATTGGTAAATTTGGAGCAAATATATGGAGACAATAAGAAATTAAAGATGTATTATTCAAAATTTAGTATAAAAAATTTATTAATTTTTTAAGTCTAAATTTTTATAGTTTCTTACTTTCTCCATATCTTTGCTCCTTTACCAATTTAAGCTTCTTTTTTTTTAGTTGCATGTACTTTTTTTTTTTTTGTTATTTAACGTCGCTCTATTTATACTGCCAGGGCTAATCAGCGACGGAGGTGAACGGTGTGTCTGTAAACAAAGCACATGTAGTTGAATCAGTAGTGCTTGTATCCATCGGAAGACATCATCGGTCTCTGTAATTAGTCTAATAATTACAGTTTCCTGTCCTCCCGATAGAACCACCGCGATCCTCTTTACATCTTCGCGTCCCTAACGTTCCCTATAGTTCAGATGCCCGTGCCTCTCATGCACTGACAAGTGCACGAAACGCACGCGCACCTGAACTGGCGTCACATTATAGTGACATGCCGAGCCACTGAGTCGCGGTGTTCGAAAAATGCACATGAAAAAAATTTTCAGAGGTACACGTCTGGGATCGAACCCACGATCCTCGGTGTGAGAGTCGGGAGCTCTACCCATAAGCCACCGCGGCTCTAGTTGCATGTACTTGATCTCAACTTTCTTCTGGTTCTTGGTTTAAGTGTCTACCTCAATTTGTTTTAGAGTTACAAGCGATTGAAGAGAAAGCAGTTTTTATTGAAATTATTATTAAATTTCGTACAATTTTTGTAATAATGGCCAATGGACAGCAATAACTCAGCCTTTTCATATTGTTATATTATGAAAGATATCCCAAAGTTAGGATAAGATATCCATTTCCCGGAGTGCGCGCACTCCCCTTGTAAGTACGATTTTGATATCCTTTTTCTTATAACCCCAAATTTAAGGTTAATATTCGGCGTCGCTCAATACGAATATGATAATAATTTTCTGATCATCCCCTGATTAAACGCTAAAAATTAGGGGTGCGCGGTGTACAAAAGTAGAAACATTATTGATTTATTTCATTTATTTCTTACCAGATATAATTACATCCATTACATTTACATGTTGTAAACATCTATAAAGATAATTAAATTATCTTTATAGCGACGCCGAGTATTAGCTTTAAATTAGGGGGTATAAGAAGATTCTACACTCGTTGGAGAGATCGTCGTCTCTTTACTATATATATATATATATATATATATATATATATATAGCCGCAGAACATCTTGCTGGCGTCGTGGTTCATCTTGCGACAGGCGTCTAAGATAAGATCTCCAGTTCCTTACTGAGGAGTCCAAGCTGGAGATCGAGGACGAAACGCCTTTAATGTTTTTTAAAAGGCCATGTTCTGGGAAATTCCACCAACCGTGTAGTGGACACAGAGTACAATATTATATTCCATTTTCAGACCGATATTGTATATTATATACACATATACATATCACCGAACGATAAATTAATTTTTGTTTGAAATAGTAATAATAATTGGAATGCTTTACCGTATATCTGAATAATATTCTAAACTGTGAAAAGACTAGAGCAAAAAAAAACTATGCTCACGAAGAATGATAGAATCAGAATGGCGAAGATCCGTTTTCAGAACCACGCCAGTCGCCAGACTACTTCGATTTTCTATCTCCCTCGATCTAATAACATCACTATCTTTTCTCTTTCTCTCGTTACCTGCGAGGGATCTGACAATATTATAATTTTTCATTCCTTCCGCATCCATCACAGGTATATTAAAGCTACCTGCATTTACCCCACTATAGTTAAAATTGACAACTAATTTGCATAATTTATCATTGTCCCAAGTGGTATTTCAACTTTCCGTATTTGAAGTAATTACTGTCATATAACGCAATATGTTTATATAATTACCTATACGAAAGTCTCATAACTAATAAAGCAATCTATTGATTGGTTTAATAGATCAATATATCAATCCCTAGTTAGTGCCTATCTACTAACGCGAAATTCGAATAAAAATTCAACTCGCTACTACAACACCTGTATTAGATTATAATAATACTCACGTATTCCTCCACTACCCGCTTTCCGGATTCCCTATACTCGATATGCGCGATCACCGTACCGATATGAGCACGCGGTTCGAACTCAGTGTGCGCACACACCAGCAGACGGCCTCCCACGTGACATAGTCCACGGCGACATTCCGACCTCACCACTGTCAACGTATAATATATTTCCCGAGAATTATCAATGTTCACTACCTTGTAGTGAACAGACCTCATCGCTGTCAACGGATAATACATTCTCCGAGAATTATCAATGTTCATTACCTTGTACAGTATGCACTACCTTAGTGCAATTGTAAGTACACTTCAATTTTTAATTATTAAATCATTTGCACACATTGACTAAATGTTTTCATTTTATATAATCTTCTCCCTAACTAACAATACTCCTTACCTTACGTATTTATTAATTACTACTACTTATTTCAATTAATCCTTATTCCTCATTATAGCTGTTATTATTCATTAAAACCCTTTATTTAATTATCTTAACATTTCCCTATTATTTTATAAATCGATAACCTGACTTATTCATAATTCGAAGATCTCCTTACACTCAAGTTATTTTTTTCCTTTAATCTTCTCTTTTCTTCCTACCTAGTGCACATCCCTACTAAACAATAAATCCATTAATATAATAAAATATTAATTTAGTTTTCTTTTTTTCAGATGCAGCGTGCCAAGGAGTAACTGACACTGAGGGACCCCTGGACACGCTGATCAACTCCGAAAAAAAAATAGATTGATCAGCTATTTCAATACTAATAATTGTATCAACATGATCTGCAGTGTATAATTTGTCTTCATTGTCCAAAAAAATTAATAAATATGTATGCAGGAAACCTCTTTTCTGAACATATGCATAAGCTATACATTTTCCATGTATATTTTTTGTAAGTATTTCTTTTTTTAATTGTTGACTTGTTCACACTAAAAACTCTAACTACAATGTCTGGTTTATAAAGGACCGGCACTTGAGATTTTTGAAAAGCTTCATTTCTCCATAGAAATGGGGGTTTGGGTCCCCAAGTTATGACCAAACTAAGGTCAAATGTCAGCGAGTTGGAGCATGACGCCATATGGCGTCATACCGGCCCTCTAAGGGTTAATAACATTTTCATATTATGTGATGTTTGCCATAATTTCCTTTCATTTTGGATTGCATGTTACTGGGATGAATAAGTCTGATTTACCAAATTTTTAAGCTTGAATCATTTACATCAACAAAATTTTGTTGTAATGCTCCTAGCCTACCTATGAATCTTGAAGGTAAACAAAAAAACACTTTTACAATTATTGTTATATTAGTTTCATAAAATTTTTATGTAAATAACCCATTAAGTCGTTATATAGTTCAGTCCTTAAACAAATTATGTTTTTTTCAAGTATAGATAATATATATTTTTTTCCGCACGTAAAAATATTTTGGGTATATAACCTGCAAGAATGTGTAATATTTTACTCGTTGCTGATAGAACTCATGAAATTTTTTAATTTGTATTAAATAATAACGGATCTGAAATTCAATGTAATACTTAAAATACAGATGCAAAATTGTTTGAATATAAAATAAATATTAATCAAGTATAATAACTTTCACTTTTCCAAATATCCATATGATATACAATGAGTTAAAAATTAAATACATTAATTATTGCATTTTTAAGATAATTCTATTAGAAAAAGTAATAGCAAAAGAAAATTCGAATTTTAACAATGGTAATATAAAATACGAATTAGAGTTGGAACGTTTTCCCAAAATTATTAATTTAGGAGTATTGTATATCCGAAAAATATATCAATTTTAAATGTTTATTGATATTAATGAAATTTCAAAATTGCCTGGATATATATGTATTTATTAGCAACAGAATTTTCTTTCGGCAATGAATTTGTTTACAATAATCAAAATAGATATGTGGGGTCCGCAACTAACGGTAAAAATAAATTGGATATAATTATGGATTAAAACGCAAATTTTGATAGAGGGTGCAAATTACGAATTACGGGAGAAATGGAAGAAACAGGTATTGATTTATATGCCGCTAAAATGTTATGAATAGTTCTTTAAAATTAATACAAAAATTTATTTATTTAAGAAGAAAGTTTTATCATTGATTTAATTAATGAAACAAATTTTGTGGAAGTAAATAATTGTGGTTCTGTCTTAAGTCTAACTATAAACTGAAATATATATAGTCCCACATATAGCATAAACAAATGTGTTATAATATAATAATGGGCAAATTTTAGTCGCTTCGAGAAGAAACATTCTATTACATGTGCCAGTCCAGTTGTAATCTAAACTATATAGTATATATTTAGATTTACATAATTATATTTAAGGAATAAATCGATGAACCTTTATTCTAGACAAGTTTAATTGTGACTTGTCAAGAAGAGAAAAAAATACATTGTACATATTATCTAATGGATGTATGGTATGGTGGCGTAATTCGCTGTTAACCGTAGTTGTATTTTTCTTTGAATAAATGATTATTAGATATGTCATAATACACAAATTTGTTTGTAAAATAAATACAATGCAACTAGGAAAAGTTTCATTTTACTGTTTTGTAAGAAATAACCATTTTTTTTAACGCATAAATGATAATTAAATATTTATATTCTATTGTTCTTTTTTATTAATTTATTAAAATTATACACTGATGTATTAATAAAAACACCTTCTACGAAAATGTCAACATTTGCAAGTATGGTTTCCAATCACACTTTGAAAAATGTTATTTGATAAAAAAATCTTTAATTATTACTCCCATCCTATTTCTACTTATATTTTGCTTAAACTCCATAAAAAGTTTCTGCAATAGAAAGTACTGAAATCAAAGCGGAATAATCTACAAGTATTTTTTACCATACCATACACTGAATTTTTTTTAATTAAACTTTTATATATTTTGCTTAAACTCTATAAAAAGTTTTAATTAATTTCCACAAAACTGATAAGTATTATTTTATTTAAAAGAATAAAAAAGAAGAAATGTCCATTTTATTAGTTTTGCAGAAATTAATTTTGCACAAATTAGCATCATTAGAATATTATTTATTTATTACTGTAAGACATGGCAGGGCCAGAAATGATAAGTAAAAGTATAAGATACTTTTAATAAAAAAAATCTGTATTCAGATTGGTAGACATTTTCGCATGATTCAAAATACTTGTCGATTACAGTTTGATTTCAGTGCTTTCAATTGCAGAAACTTTTTACGAAGTTTAAGTATAAGTATAAGTATAAGTTTAAGTATATATATGGGAGATTCCATGTGAAGTGATCCAGTTAAAAAATAGAATTTTGTTTTAATGTATGGAATCAGTAAAAAACTACTTGAATAGAGTGTAGCTAAATTTTTAGACCTGAATTACAATTGAGGAGCTGGATGCAAGAACACGCCGAGCGCGGCGAATGGATAGAGGAGGCGGAGAGAAATTAAGAAATTGACGTCACCGTGACCAAATTTTTTAATTTGCCGAATTTAATTTAAAAAAATACTGTCGTGTGCAGAATTAAAAGAGGCAACTTTTTTCTATTTAATGTTTTTCTGTACGATGTGCAGATCAGATGAAAAAAATTAAGAACTGGAAATTTAGAGAACGGATTTTTAATCCATTTTTCAAAATTGAATCGCTGTAACTTTGACAAATCTTAATGAAATTCCCTGATTTTTCGTACAGATACTTAATATAGTCTAACGATAAATATAACCCTGTAACAAATTCTACTTTAAACAAATTTTATACAACAATTGAATTTAACGTAAATAACAAGCTTTTAATACGGTTTCAGTATTTAGTACCCGAAAGTGTGTTGTAAAGTCTTAGACTTCGCAAACTTCCAGCGAGAGATTTGTTCGTTTATATTTGAAGATAATTTCTTAAAAATTTCAGCTTATTTGGATAAAAAATTTCGCAGATAGAGCAAGCGCCAAAATCAGAGAAATAAATTTTGTGTACACTCATCAATATAAACAACGAAATTGTAAACAAATGAACATCGACTTCGTCGCCGTAATGGTCATCTGCTTCGCGGCATAAATCAGTTGCCGTCTTTGTTATTTATTGAAAATCGCATTGTAATATTGTATCCAACTACAGCATAAAAATGGTTTAAATAATAACTGCTTTTTGATGCTATAAAATATCTTTATTTATCTTTATATTCTTAATTTTTTTCATCTGATCCGCACATCGTACAGAAAAACATTAAATAGAAAAAAGTTGCGTCTTTTAATTCTGCATACGACAGTATTTTTTTAAATTAAATTCGGCATATTAAAAAATTTGGTCACGGTGACGTCAATTTCTTAATTTCTCTCCGCCTCCTCTATCCATTCGCCGCGCTCGGCGTGTTCTTGCATCCAGCTCCTCAATTAGTACCAAAGCTGTAGCCAATCAAAAAATCGAATTTTATGAAAAAATTGACTTTTTGGCCATGTTTATCACTTAATAACTCAAAATCTAACAATTTTTTCTTATATACATTAAATTTGAAAAAGTTTATTAATTTCAAAAAGAATTAGGTGAAAAATTTCATTTATATTATTTTAAAACTTTGAATATGGTTATAATCAATAAAAACCTTTATAGTAAAAAAAAGGGTTGAACGATCAATAATATTTTATCCATCCAAAAATCTAATTCATCGATGATTAATTACCTTCAAAATAATGCAAAGTTTGAGTGCGGCAAAGCATTTCAGACAAAGTTATGGCGTTTTTAGGCAAATTTCTTAAAAAAAGAGAGCAAATGCATTTTATGAAAAAAACAGAGTAACCGTATACTTGCATTCAAACAATATGAAACTTTTATTCCTTAATATTACTAAAATATACTATTTATTGTTTGTTACTGATACTGTATAATCTCTAAGTTGCTTACAAACACAAAACAGTAGGTATAAGCAGTTATACCTGTTATATACTTGGATAAATACCTGAAACTTTTTATAATTCCAATAAATCCAATTATATAACAAGTATAACTAAAAGTATCAGACTTAAATAAAAACTAAATAAAAGTATCAGTAACTAACAATAAATAGTATATTTTAGTAATATTAAGGAATAATAGTTTCATATTGTTTGAATGCAAGTATACGGTTAGTCTGTTTTTTTCATAAAATGCATTCGCTCTCTTTTTTTAAGAAATTTGCCTAAAAACACCATAACTTTCTCTGAAATGCTCTGCCGCACTGAAACTTTGCATTATTTTGAAGGTAATTAATCATCGATGAATTAGATTTTTGGATGGATAAAATATTTTTGATCGTACAACCCTTTTTTTTACTATAAAGGTTTTTATTGATTATAACTATATTCAAAGTTTTAAAATAATATGAATGAAATATTTCAACTGATTCTTCTTAAAATTAATAAACTTTTTCAAATTTAATGTATATAAGAAAAAATTGTTAGATTTTAAGTTATTAAGTGATAAACATGGCCAAAAAGTCAATTTTTTCAAAAAATTCGATTTTTTAACTGGCTACAGCTTTGGTACTGATTGTAATTCAGGTCTAAAAATTTAGCTACACTCTATTCAAGTAGTTTTTTACTGATTCTATACATTAAAACAAAATTCTATTTTTTAACTGGATCACTTCACATGGCATCTCCCATATATATATATATATTTTATTTATTTATTTATTTATTAACCAGTATCAGAAATACATAGAATTCCCCACAGAGATATAATGCACATATCTGTTGGTGCAACTGGCAAGATACTAAAGTATCTAAGACTTATATACTAAAATTACATAATACTTACATACAAAAATGACATAGTTAAATTCTTTCAATATATACTATATAACATCCATAAAGAGGCTATACTAAACTCATAAAATCACTAAGGCAACATTAAACAAAACAATCATAATTAAGATTCAATTTATAAATAAATTTTGTATAGATTTTTTAAATATTATTAACTATCCAGTCTTTCAATTTTATCTTTTTGTTTTTCTTATTTAATTCTTTTAGACTAATTGGTAGCTTATTAAACAAACCTATAGCTTTGATATAACTATTTTTTTCCTAACAGTTTTTTTTAATCTGGGAATAGGTATATATATGTTTATTTAAAATATATATTTATGGTACGATTCAAAATACTTGTCGATTTCAGTTTGATTTCAGTTCTTTCAATTGCAGAAATTTTTTATATGTAATTTTTGTAATATTAAAAAAAATGTTTAATTAAAATTCAAAGAAATAGATAAAATAAGGGAGTTAAAATTAAAATTATTTATTTATCAGATAACAATGTCAGATTCAATTGCAGAATTTATTTATCAGATAACAATTTTCAAAGTTTGATTAGAATAACAATACTTGCGGGTTTTGACACCTTCTTGGAAGGTGTTCTTGATTTCAGTACTTTCAATTGCAGAAAACTATTATGGAATATAAGTAACATATAAAAAAGGTTATATTATTCTATAAAATTGTTTATCTACTGATGTAAAGTACGGGAAGGATAGGCATTGTTTATTTAAAGAAAATTAAAAAAAAGAAGTTTCCTTTTTATTAGTTTTGTGGAAATTAATTAAAACTTTTTATAGAGTTTAAGCAAAATATATAAAACTTTAATTAAAAAAATTCAGTGTATGGTATGGTAAAAAATACTTGTCGATTATTCCGCTTTGATTTCAGTACTTTATATTGCAGAAACTTTTTCGAGTTTAAGCAAAAAAATATATAAATATTCAATTAAAATTACTTGTCGAAATTTGATTTCAGTACTTCCAATTGCAGAAACTTTTTATGGAGTTTAAGCAAAATAAAAGTAGAAATAGGATGGGAGTAATATTTAAAGATTTTTTTATCAGATAACATTTTTCAAAGTGTGATTGGAAACCATACTTGCAAATGTTGACATTTTCGTAGAAGGTGTTTTTATTAATACATCAGTGTATAATTTTAATAAATTAATAAAAAAGAAAAATAGAATAAAAATATTTAATTATCATTTCATTTATGTCTTAAAAAAATGGTTATTTCTTACAAAACAGTAAAATGAAACATTTCTAGTTGCATTGTATTTATTTTACAAACAAATTTGTGTATTATGACATATCTAATAATCATTTATTCAAAGAAAAATACAACTACGGTTAACAGTGAATTACGCCACCATACCATATATCCATTAGATAATATGTACAATGTATTTTTTTCTCTTCTTGACAAGTCACAATTAAACTTGTCTAGAATAAAGGATCATCGGTTTATTCCTTAAAAGTTATTGTGTAAATCTAAATATATACTATATAGTTTAGATTACAACTGGACTGGCACATGTAATAGAAAGTTTCTTCTCGAAGCGACTAAAATTTGCCCATTATTATATTATAACACATTTGTTTATGCTATATGTGGGACTATATATATTTCAGTTTATAGTTAGTCTTAAGACAGAACCACAATTATTTACTTACACAAAATTTGTTTCATTAATTAAATCAATGACTCAATTAAAGAATTATCCTATGTTGGGACTTTCAATTCTTTCAATTCTTATATCAATGCAGCTCTCAGTACATATTGTTTTTGAATCATGTATAAGCTGCACTTATACAAATACGAGTAATTAACCAGAGACAAATGAACAACTCTCCAGCGAATGAAAACCATTAAACAAATAAGAAAAATCCTATGAATTATATATATATATATATATATATATATATATATATATATATATTGTAACAGTTTGATTGCCGCACGGATGTTTATTTTAATATCGCGGCTGCTCAGCGGTACGGTTAAACTTACCGTATTTAAATAAACATATTTTTCCCGCGATACGGCGACGGTTACCTGTCCGCTCTACCAAATCTGTTAAATGTTAGTCTGAAACCGAGTTACTGTTTCAGATAACAACCAGGTAAAATTAAAATCTATAAACTTTTATTATAGAATATTATATGTAACATTCGTTGCTAATTGTGTCTAGAATTTATTCTTCTACGTTAGAATTTCTAATTTCAAGGTGAAGGTTATATAAACTACTTGTCAATATTCAACTTGAAAAAAGTGCAAGTGCGCTACAATTGATTTTTTTATCCAAAAGTCTATAAGAAAGCTTGAACCTTTCAGTCTGTAGCATTTTTATGGCCTTTAATTAATGTAAAAAGTTATGATAATTTAAAGAAAGAGAAAAAATTCACAAAAATTAACATGGTAATTCCCATTTAAATTTTTAAAAAAATTTCGTGTTTTAGTAGAATAGATTACAGTAGCTAAAAATTTTTTTCTGTATTCTGAAAAACATCTGCACTGTGTACCCAAAATTTGGTGCATTTTAAAATTTTGATCAGACCACTTCACGTGGAATATGCCATATATATGGGCTATTTCACGTCAAGTGGTATGATGAAAATTTTAAATCGCTCCAAATTTTGAAAACAGGCTGGAAATATCTTTCAGAAGATAGAAAAAAATTTTTAGGTGTTAAAAATAATTTGCCTGAGAGATATTCCACCATAAAAAATGGAAATTTTTCAATTTTTTAGAAAAATTTCTATTTTCAAAGCCATTTATCTCAAAATCTATTGATTTTTTTGAAAAAATATTAGAAACAACTTTTGTTCAAAATAATCTTTAGAACTTATCTACCTAGGTTACAATTCTTAATTTTAAAATCTCGAAGAGATAGGACTCCCGGAAATATTGAATATCAAAAAAAGGCGACCACGCCACAATCGATTTTGATCTAACTCCGCTCAAAAGATCAGATTTTTCGAGAGCCATTTGACGTGAAATAGCCCATATATATATATGTGTGTGTGTGTGTAAAATTGAATTTGGTGGTGATTAAAAATTAATTTATTCGCGAAATAATGGCAGAATTTACGTCCATTCACGTCCACATCACAAAAAATATGGTATGCAAAGTGGTTTCTTTTGCTTTGTTAAAAAAGCACATTTTACGCCCCTGGTACACAATATACTATTATATATCAACAATTTGTGTAATCTAAAAGCTTTCATCACCCCAACTTACTTATTATATAATAATCTTGAAATTACATTCCAATTATTGTTTGATTGTTAGAAAAAATCGAAACAATAATTGGAATGTTATTTTAAAATTATTATATAATTATTGATTACCAATTCATATTTCAAAAATATTACTTCAAATAAAAAAATTTTTTACAATATGATTTTTTAAGGATATTTAATATAATATATGTTTGATATCGTAACAAAGGCCGATCTTTAACAAGAACAACACTCGATCTAGAAGTTCGCGCAATTGTGTGCACTCTACTTCTGTTACGTCAGCGACATCTGCTGACAATAATGAAGCGTTGCCACTTTCTATACTTGCCATTTAGTGCTGTAGAACTTAATTCCCTTTAGAAATAAACGGTCGGAATCTGGATCAAGGACGACTCGGAATGCTCGGATAAAATTTACTCCGACGTAGCATTCAGCATCCAGGTTCGGCATAATTGCGAGCTCGCGAATTGAGAAGCGACCTGCCTAGAGCGGTTGCTAACTGCAAATCGCTCGGACCCATTATGGTTCTCGAAGCACCTGGATCGAACAACGCTCGGATCCTGAATCCACCTGCGTCAACCTGACACCACTAGCGCGTCTCGTCCTCAGGACGGTAACTTTGTCGGCTAGTGCTCAATGTCACTACCTTTAAGAAATCGTAGATCTCCGATTCCATTCTGACATCCTGGGATCTGTCAGGGAACAGCCCTTTCCTCTTTCTGCTTAACTGTAGCGGGACTATCTCGGTAATCGGGAGTCGTAAAGTTATCCTCCTTGGGAACTCCCTGTATTTTGAAGTATGCGGTTGTCCTCTCTAACCGCTTCCACGCGCGTGTTTTGCGCAGTCAGAGCACGTCCTAACGGTGTACCCTAACTTACCACAAGTGTGGCACTTGATTGGCTTGGGGAAATCTTCCTTCTTCTTGATCTTCTTTCTTGAATCCGACGATTCCCCAAGCTTTGAGTATGAACCACTCGATGACCGTCGTTCTTCCTTATCCTAAACCCAGGAGGAGACTTGTGGGTTTTCTACCTAGGTGGCGCACCTTTATCCACCTTAACCCCAGCTGTCTGGCTACTCGTTCGCATGGTCCTAAGGGTTTCCTTCAGAACTTTTGTGAGCCGTTCTATCGGATCTTTCCGACTCGGTTCACTCACCTCCTTAGCCACGCTTGCTACCTTGGGTTTGGCGGTCGGCCGCTTCTTCGACTTTGCCTTGTAAGCAAGTTCCGGCAGCATTAAATCTTCCTCTGCCGGAGGCGGTCGATATAACTTTTCACGCTCATGCGTTTGCTCGGCGTCCATCGCCAGCTCCAATAAATCTTCAATTGATTAGGCTTCAGCTTTTTTAAACAACCGCTGAAGCTGAGGTAGCATGTTACTATAGAGGTGATTCAATTGCCTACGCTTGCTCGGGATCGGATTGAGTTTCCGCATTATCGCGATTGAGCACGTGATGTAATCTTTTGCTGGTTCATCCTCACACTGTGTCCGAGCAGTGGACTCCTCGATGAGCCTTTGTTGAAAATTCTAGTTCATACCGTACTATTTCTTGGCAGATTTCACAAAATCTTGCAACTAGTGCCATTTGTCCTTTACAATCCAGTACAACGTAGCTTCGGTTCCGGTGAGAAGTTCGGACAAGGACGGCACCATTTTGTCCTCGCTGAGGTTGCCAGAGAATCGAACTCCGCACTTACGAACCACCACACCAACATCGCGCGGTGTCCCGGCCGATCTCGACGCTGATTGGCCGGACTGGTAAAAGTCCTTCAGATTAGGGTAGGGAGAGCTTGAACATGGAGACTGTCTCGGTCTCCGTGTGTCACCCCTCCCCCAAGCTCCTCCAGTATCTGCATGAGGTGTTTGAGACCCCTCAGGCTCTACCTGCGCATGTTGTGGTCTGATGTCCGTCTCGTTCAGGGTGTAACACGTATAGGTGTCCTGGAACTGGACATGTTGGGCTGGCTCTCGGATTTTGTTTATGCTGGAAGCTTGTGCACCGTTTGGCAAGTTCAACTTGCCATTGTCGGTGTGCATCTGCGCTTCCAGCTCCTTAACCCGTTCCGTCAAGGTGGATAACTTACTTATTTGCTCCGCTAACATCGAAGCCAAATTCTTTGGTATCTCAAACTGAGCGCCAGTATCGGATACCAAAGTTATTCATTCTTCCTTGTCGGTATCTTAGCCGGAGGTGTCCAACTGCCCATCTTCCTCTCGCTCGACCGTATCTTCTACTTCTAGAGCGAGAGTCCTCTATAGCACCTCTACTACATCTGGAGCAGAATCCGAGTCTCCGGATTCTGGGCAGCCATGGACTTAAACCAACCTGTTCTTCGCCTGTTCCGCCTGACACAATCCTAATTTGAATCTGTCTCGGATGCGAACTCTTGAGCCGTATATTTACCCAATAGCCACTGTTGGAGTCGTTTGGCTTTTTTATATACAGAGCCGTCTGTACGCATCTCTAACGACTCCAAGTGCGCCTGAATATATAATATATGCAACGCACGCTGAGTATATTATAAAATAAATAAATAAATAATTAAATAAATAGATAAATAAATACAAATATATTCTTAAACACCTAAATGTGTACGCCGCTGTGACCTCATACAATCGCAATGTTACAAAAAAATAATAATACAATGATAATTATTGTTATATAATACAATTATGAGGCCTGCGATGGCTCGGTAGGTTGGGCGTCGGGCTCGTAATCTGGAGGTCCCAGGTTCGATTCCCGGCCCCGACCTACTGATACAAGCACCACTGGGGAATGTATTTTCAACAAGTGCTTTCTTCACCAAGACATCGTATGACCTCCGTCGCTGATTAGCACCGGTTTGGGAGCATAAAAAGAGCGACGTTAAAATAATAAAAAAAAAAGAAAAATACAATTATAAATAATAATTCAAACTTATAAATTAATGTCTAAATACAATGAATTTAAGGTTAGAATTAACCGCAGACCGATTAATCTAACTGTCGGTAATAACAAACATAATAATTAACGTAACTAATATATAATCAAAATTAGACGTAAAAACCCCCACGTACTTAAAAAATTAAATTCAAAATAAATTGATAACAACAAGAAAATCAATTAAATTATAACTTTGGGTTAAATTCAATTACTTGAACACCGGATTGAAGTTGTTTTAATAAAAATGAATTTATTGAAATCAATATCAAAATAAATAATAGGACAGAATATTTATTTGTCACCGAGTCTACGCTTTAAATTACAAGTCGGTAGACGGCGGACTTGTAGAGAGAGAGGGGAATAATATCGCGAACTAAGATAATATAGACAGTCAACGGAACTGGTATAGCGCAATAAATAAACTATTCATTGTTTATTAAATAAAAGGCGATCGCGTGAAGTGGTACCACTTACTTCCTCGAGTTCAATGCTGGAATCTTATAACGATCAGCTGGACGGTCGCTCTCTCTCTCTCTCTCTCTCTCTCTCTCTCTCTGGGTAAGTGTGTGACACCCTTTTCCAACGCTTCTGTTTATATTGCATTTTAACATGCTTTTTTGAACTCTACGGAGTCAAAATTTCGCAGAACGAAGTCCTCGCCAGTTGCCTGTATGCTTTTGTGTAATTAACTGCATTTTACATGCGTTAATTTGGCCGCGAGAGACTTTTACCTGTCACACGTTCTCACTTACCATTTCTACAATTGGAAAAACCGTTGACGGAGCTACGGCGTGCCATTTTTCTCGGAAGGGCGATTGAGTCATATATGCATTCAGGCTGCTACGGAGTCGTGCGGTATAAAGTGTTTTTTTATGAATTTCAACTGCGTTTGTACATGTATTCTATGACTGTTTTAGAGTCTTTCCATAGGGCAACATTGCACCGTCTAGCTGACAGTATTTGATCGCCCTGGTTCCTCCGTCATCCGACTTTGGCAACCCCTCAGGATCCAAGTAGCTTTGTTCTAAATGGTCCCAAGCGCTCCGAATTCGATTCGACAGTTCGGTAACTTTTTGAGTTACGAAAGTCGTCAGGAGTCGCCTTTGGGATCGGTTAGCCGCGATCGGAGGCCACTTAAAATAGTGTACCGAAACTCGTTACTGAGGCCCACCGCCTTGCGACGTCTAGCCTAGAGTCGTAATTCTCGGTGTGAATGCGGCGGTGTTTAGCTCACCGCCGTCGTCCGCTTTCGTACATAAGCGGCATCCGGGTCAACTTTGCTTCACCCGTCAAGCCTGCTTGCAAGCACATACCCCGCAGAGTCCAACCCAATACTGGGGACACGCTGGCGTTTCACTTTCAACTCAGAGGTACCCCAACGTGGAGCTCGGTTTCCCAGTCCCTGCGTACCAGAGTAAAGTCATCCTGGTCCAACTGTCGATATGCCGAAGCACATCTTCCTATTACTCCCCGGATCCCCGGGGAGGTTATGCGGTAGGTGGCCTAGCGTTCGAATGTTCGTGAAGGGTAAAGCATTCGTCACTCCCTTCACGAACTCTTTAAGGGATACCGTTCAAAAATCCCCTGAAAGAGAAAAAAGCGTACAAGCCAAAAGGCTTGCACGCTATAGCTTGTGAAGGATAAAACATTCGACAATTCTTCCACAAGCCTTCCAAGGGATACCATTCGAAAAATCCCTTGAAAGAGAAAAAAGCGTACAAACCAAAAAGGTTTGCACGCTATGGTGTTTAACATCTCACCCTATGCAAAGTCTTCAGTTCGGAAGTATACCACAACTCGACTTACTAACTTTATACATAAGAATCTCTTTTGATGAAAGGGACACCCTTCTGTGAGACATCCCAGCAACTTTTATCGTCTGGATGAGAAACTACTTCGGTCCGGATGTGCCTCAAGACGGACCTCGAGAGGCCCGGCTCAGCATTTTGACGCTACACGTAGTACACCCCGAAAGGTATCTACTTTGATTTAGCGGCCGTCCCTTCATCCCTAGGTAGAGTCTCCCTTATCGAAGTCGCCCAGATGAATAGAATAATCGTTAACAGCGTCTCTTCGACAAACTAAGCGTGTTAGTGAACCAAATATAGCAAGTTAAATAGTGAATCGCCGACACAGGCTCGACGAAACAGCTCGATTTTGAGGCGCACTAGTGGCAATCCTCTTCCTCCACTATCGTAGGAGGTATATATCGGACTCTCGGAATTGGGGGCCGAGTCACTCACCCTCACCCAACTCAGGAAATCTGAGAGCGGGTTTCCGCCAAGCCATCATTACCTACAGTCGGTAATTCAGGTACCGCCGATGTGGAAATCTAATATCCTGTGATTAATTTCTACACATCTTTAAAATTAAGGCTTAGGTGGAGCCACGATTAAGTTTATTGTATTATATATTGCGTGTTACTATTTATTATTAGTTCATTGTTATTAGTCTTATATACGTATGTTTTGTGCTGCGTTTTTCTTCTTTTATGAAAAGTCTATTATGGGTTATTTTATTCTTATTTTATGAAACTGATTATATACTTGCATTCAGTTCGTGTAGCTTATTGCGTTCCGTAAAAAATTTGTAATTTTATTTTAGCGTTTCTCTTAATTATCTCTCTGTGCCAAACGGTCATATACTTGCGATCGTGTTATCTTGCTGTGCGTTAATATTATATTGCCGTCATTGTTAATTACCGTTTTGTTTTATATCTAGATGATCAGAAACTCTAAGTCTAAGTCTAAGGTAGTAAAGTGCGTTCGTTGCTCTAAAAACATAGCTGGTTTAATTAAAGTTTGCTTTCAATGCGGTAAGGTTTTTCATCCTAAGTGCTCTATATATTTTTTGCGTAATAAACCGTCTGAATGGTGTTGTAATATTAGTTTAAGCGACTCTGTTGATAGGTTAACTCATTTTAAAGACCTAAATTTTAAAACAAGTTCTACTGCCTCATCTTCCGCTAGGCACACGCTTATTGACTCGGCGCGTAATTTAAGTGTTAATTTACCTGAAAATTCACTTGTAAATTCTTCCTTACGCAGTTTTGGTGAGAGTGTTGATAACATGAATTTACCGGAAGGCTGGGAGTCAATGAACCATTCTCAGCAGCTTGCTTATGTGTATAGCGATTTAGCCAGAATCGGTAAAGAGAGCACAAATTCCATTAGTGATCGTTTAGACGGTATATGTGATAGATTAGATATTCACCACGATCGTATATCAACACTAAAA
The DNA here is from genome assembly GCA_026168455.1 of Theocolax elegans. Taxonomy (NCBI): domain Eukaryota; kingdom Metazoa; phylum Arthropoda; class Insecta; order Hymenoptera; family Cerocephalidae; genus Theocolax; species Theocolax elegans. The sequence goes on from CM047428.1 coordinate 77,438,860, forward strand.
TCGGAAAATGCAGAATTGCGCAATGAAAATGCACAGCTTAAGGACATGTTAACAGAGCAGTTCCTAATACTCAGATTAAAGTGACTGGTATACCTTCAGATTGTACTCTCTCTTTTGATGATTTATCTAAGCACATTTTGGGTTTATTGAAACTCGACAGCCTGTGCTCCGATATTCTAGAAACTCGCGCATTTATGCCGGGTAATGCTTCCTCATTGTCATCTTCATATAGTCATTCAAAAACTCTGAAGTCCGGAATATTGTTCTTGAGACTAAGCGTAAATTTGGTGACATCAAATTTGGCAATCTTGTGAGTGAAGCCGGTGGTACTGCCAATAAATCTATTAGTATTTTCGAGATGTTGCCTCCTGCAATTCACGAACTGCGGCTACTTGTTAAAGCGAAGTTGGAACCGTTAAATTATAAGTACATTTGGACCCGTAATAGCAAAATTTATGTTAGGAAGGATGATAGGTCAGAGAGAATTATAATAGCAACGGAGGCTGATCTTTCTAAATTGCTGTGACTGTCATGTAACTCAATTGTTTCCAATATTATGCCCGGAGATCAGATTGCGAGCAGCGATCGGAGTGGCAGTCGAGATTCATATATTCGCGTAGCCCAGATTATTGTAAATTCACTGATGGACCACCTTTCTGAAATTGAAGCCTTATTGCGTGTAGAAAATATTGATATTGTATCTGTCTTCGAATCGTGGCTAACCCCAAATCGCTCTAGTAATATGTTTAATATTAAAGGTTATGTTTTAGTGCGAAACGATCGGGGTTTAGTTTCAGTTACTGGAAAGCGAGATTTTATGCAGGGAGGTGGAGTTGCGTGTTATATTCGCAATTCCATGAGATTTAAAATTCTGGACGCTCCACAGATACTGAACTTAAACGATACTGAGTATTTGTTGTTAGAGTTAGCAATTAATGATACCAGATTGTTGTTTGCCTCGGTTTACCGACGGCTCAAAGGTCATGTATTGCAAAAATTTTTTAATACTCGTGACGACTGTCTTCACCTTTATAGTAATGTTATTGTCGCTGGGGATTTAAATTCGAATCTGCTAGTGGATGATTATTATAGCACACATTTAAAAAATTTAATTAAAGAAGCATCTTTATATTTGGTCCCATTTAATGCTACTCATCATCGTGATGGCTCGGACACATGGCTTGATGTGATTTTAGTAGATTCTGCCGATAAAATTATAAACAAGAAGCAGTCTGATGGTCCTTTCATAAATGGCCATGATTTTCTATATACTGATTACAGCTTACCAACGTTGCAAACTGAGCGCAAATTACATAGGTTTAGAGAATTTAAGCATTTTGTTCCATCTGTATTCTCTGCAGCGTTGATAAAGGACTTTAATAGTTTATGCGATTCTCAGACTGATGCATGGACAGTTAATTCGTTTTTGGACACTGTACAAAATCTACTTATCACAGGTTTGCGAGCTAAACGATTGAATGACCAGCGTTTATTATTAGAGTATAAGTAATATTAAATACGAAATTAAAACTGCTCGTGATTCTTACTATGAGAAAAAATTGCTAGATAATTAAGAATTTTTTCTCAGCTGAAGAATTAACATCACATTACTCTTCTGTAAATAGACGTCATCCGGGTTGTACTCTTGATCAATTAAACAGAATAATTAGTTCTCCTATTATATCTGTGTATCCGCCATTTTCGTTACAGTCCATTTCTTTTGAGCAGGTCATGCATGCTTTAAGTGCGTGTCTGCCCAAGGCTAGAAGTCGTAGTTTGGATGGTCTCTCTCTAAATTATTTTAAAGATGTTTTCCCGCTGATCGCTCCGGTTTTCACTAAACTGTTTAACTTATCAATAGCTTCAAATACTTACCCTACAGTTTGGAAACGTGCTTTAATTATTCCTTTGAATAAAGTCAACACACCTTTGTCGCCCTCTGATACAAGACCAATTGCTAACCTTGCACATTTTGCGAAAGTGTTTGATTATTTGATCACACGCCAGGTTACGGCACTTTTAGAGGAAAACAATATTTTGTCACCCTTGCAATCTGGCTTTCGCAGTTGCTTCAGCACGCAAACTGCTCTCATAAAAGTCACGGATGATGTACGTGCAGCAATTGAGAAAGGCATGGTAACCTTTTTACTGCTTTTTGATTTTAAGAAAGCTTTTGATACCATTGATCATGTGCAGCTTGTAAAGACCCTGAAAAATCTAAATTTTGACGATAATTCGAACAAATGGTTTCATTCGTACTTATCTGGTAGGTCCCAAGCTGTTATTGATGTAGATGGTGTTCCATCGCAGTTCATTGACACTTCATCTGGGGTTCCGCAAGGTTCTGCACCTGGGCCAATATTTTTCTTGATGTTTATCAATTTGATCGTTAATCAGTTGCTTTACTAAATATATGTTGTTTGCAGATGATTTGCAGTTGTATTTGCATTGTTATCCGGATGATTGTGATGCCTATATTGATAGATTGATCCAGGATGGTACAAGAGTAGTACAATGAGCTAATTCTCATGGTCTACATTTTTCTAAGAATAATGTTCTTATTATAGGATCTGCCCAGCAGCATAGATTTGTTAATAAAGATGCCCTGCGCCCTATTATTATAGATGGTCATCAAATCGAGTTGGTTAGTTCTGTGCGTAACTTAGGAGTTAAATTAACTGAGAACTTGCAGTGGAATAGTCAGGGATCTGGTATTGTCTCTAGAATCCATGGCGTTCTCCACAGGTTGCGAAATCGAGGCAATTTTCTTTCCCAGAATATGAAGAAGAGGCTAATATCAATTCTCATTCTGCCTCATTTTGATTATGCTTTCACGGTGTATTGCGATTTACCCGATTATTTGAACACTAAGTTACAAAGAGTGTTAAACACCTGTGTACATTACATTTTTCGTCTCCGAAGGGATGCCAAACTTGATAGCACCTACGTAAAATTGAATTGGCTTAATGCCTTAAATCGTCGTAAATGTTTTATGGCAACACTGACCTACAGGGTGCTTAGTAATCGTAAGCCTGATTATTTGCATGCCCTTTTTCCGCCCCCTAGTCAGAAGGTGCGTCGCTCAACTCGCACAAGGCAGCCAAACTTTGAACGTCCCATGGCAAATACAAATACATATTTAAAATCATTTACCTTGCAAGCCATGGATTTATGGGATGCACTTCCCTCGGAATTGCGATTGATTTCGAGCGCGCCAAATTTCAAGTACAGTCTGCGCTGCCACTTAATTTCCAATCAGTAACCATCTTTTATTAGTGTATTATATTAAATTGGGTTACTGTTATTGAGTGAAATACCTTAGTCATGTACTCTTTGCGACTTTATTGTTATTATTATTGTTATTACTATTATTATTATTGTAATTTGCGATAGTGCTACTTTATTTTTATTGTTACCATTACCGTCAGTACTATTTAGCTTCTTTATATACTATGCGACCGTTTTAAGGCAGTTATATCTCTTCTCAGCGCGCGCGAATGTCCCCCTCACCTTTCTTTCGCGCGCAAAGTCGATCTCGTCCATGTAGCCACGACGAACCGAGCCGAGCCGAATCTCGCCGGCTCGAGCCGATGCGAACATTACGATACTGTTCGCTCGTGTTGCTCGAATTCGTCAAACGGTAAGGTAAATAATATCTTGCCCTTACACAATTTACAGCCAAATTTGCAGTATCAGTTATTTAATGTTTCATTTATTTTTGGTACTATTCTATTGCTGTAATCATTTATCCAGTCTACTAAATTTAGAATTTGTTCACATTGTTTTCAGTAATATAAATACAATATTTTATTTCTATTATTATCTATTAAATTTTTATGTATAAATTTATTAGATATTTTTTATATTATAGGAACCATTTCAAACTCGTTTTGAATAAATATATTTAATAAATGTTATCTCATTTGTTTTTCATCAAATATTATATTGCACAAGTTTCAAAGACAATTAATGTGGCAAATGCAATAGCATATAATCCGCAATTAAAATCATTATGCTGCCGTTGTAATGTATAAATTTCATTTATTAAATAATTTCTGGAAAAAGTCTACTAACGAATTTTTGTGATCTGCATTTAATCCTTCATTTAAACTAATAAGCTATATAAGCAAATTGTAATTTATTAAAACTTCTTTATTCTGCATAGTTTTTGCTATGTATATTATGTTGCTAAGTTATTGTTCTCTATACATATACTTATTGAATACCTAAGGAGGTAACATTTCAATAAAACCAATGTGTCAGTTCTTTGGCAAATGTATAAATTATTCAGAAATTTCGTAAATTTGATATGTATAGAATTATTTTTATTTCAACGCTGAGTAAGATAAATGTTTGATAGTCACATTGTTTAAAATAATTTAAAATGAAAAACAATGTTGTATTTAAGTGGATCTCTATCGGTCTCCATTCTTATTATAGCTGCTAAAACTATTTTTTTTCTATAAAGTCAATATATATGAGTTCGATTCTATGGTAAATATACTATATTTGTTTTTTTTTTATTAGAACAAAACTTATCTGACACATAATCTAAACTAAATATCGAAAAACACCTTCTGTAAAGGTGTAAACACTCGCATGTATTGTTTAATTTCAACCACACTTTCGCAATTGATATTGAATGCTTAAAACAATAACATTTTAACTTTTTCTATTCTTATAAAGTTTTCGCAATAGAAAGTACTGAAATCAAAATAGAGTCGACAAGTATCAGTTGATAAATGACACATTTTTTCAGAAAGGTATGTACTACATATTGTGACAATGTGCTTTGCACATGTCAAAGTGGCAACTACCGAACCCCTGGCGAACACCTACCTACCCGTACAAGCTATACGAGTCTCTAGATAAGCCTACCTACCCATCTATATATTAAGCCTAGCTACCTACCTGCACATTAACTAAGCCCTACCTACCCTCACAGACTAATATCCCAATCCCAAGCACGGCACATAAACACTAAAGTGGTCCTGGCGTTGAGTACCTTGGGCGAGCTCAGATCACATTAGGTGGGCTCCTCCAGGTCCGACACTGCAGGCAGGATATACTAAGGGAGGCGATAACCAGGAAGTCTCGAGGACCCTCCGTAGCCTCACAGGACAGCAGTCAAGGCAGTATTCAGGAAGTAAGCTGGAAAACCTACAACGCCAACCAAGCCATTCAAGTACGCAGCAAGAGGATGAGGAACAAGGAAGAGGATATACAGCTGTATCCAAGGGACAAAGATAAAGGAAATACACGTACAGCTGTATGTAAACACTACAGCTGTACAAGGAACAGTATAGAACAGAATAAGATTAGGTTGCTGCACGTAAACAACGTGTATAGCAGACCTCTTTAACAGTATATAAATGAATACGCATACTTGCGTAATCCCCACGACAAAGTATTTACCTGGAGCTGTAGACGGAGCGGCTATCAATCACCGATGTTGACGTTGTCAAGGAGAGAGGGGTGCTTCGGCCCCGAGCAGCGATGCGGCGGCGTGTGAGTTTCGTACCTGACACTCACACCGTACAAACTAGTTGAAGAACACAAGAAGGAACGAGTTAATAGTTACCTGGATGGAAGTTATACCGCATCTCCGAGACGTAAACAGCGCCAGGTTACCATACACACCGAGAAATTCTTGGGGCACCCTCTGTACTTATGTGAAGGTCAAATACAGTACATTACCTTTAGTACAACAGCTCTCCTAGTTTTGAGAGCTCTGCTATCCTAAATGACGAAAAAGTGTTTTGTTTTGCGACTACAGCGCCACTTTTGAACAGTTCTTATACCATTTTGGTGCAACAGCCGTCCTAAACATCATACGAATGCACGAATAATGTAGTTGGACATCGGATACCCCAAGAATTTCTCGGTGCACCATACAGCCGAATTGCACCGCTACAGCTTGAATACAGCGGTAATCGACTCGCTCGCTCGATGCGAGATCGATGTACCGCGTATAAGTATGTACTTCCCAGGCGCCCGGTACAATCCCGGCTCTCGAGCACGCCGAGAGCCAGAGCTCTACGGGCCGTGAGATCGACCGTACCTAACGGCATACACAAAAACCCATAGCGAGTTGCGAGCGAGTCAGAGTGCGAGAGTACAAATAGCGTGTTCGAGGGACGAGGCCCGATCTTCAAACGAAAGGTTGGTGTTTTATTTACCCTCGCTGCTAACGGCACCGCCGAGTACCGGAATATGTGTTTGCCCTTCCCTTCCCCTACAGCGAACCCGGTTAGTGGCAACGGAGTAAATTTCCGACGTGTCGACAGCCGCGAGTTGTCTCGTTTTTCGTCGCGTAAACGCGACTGGCGCCCACCCGATAATATAGGTGTTTAATTAGTTTAATAAATCTTTTAGTAAACTCTTTCGACATCAATTATTCACGTGCACCCTGATTCCCAGTGCACCGTGACAATATAATTTATTTTAAAATTGTTGGCCCTGCTATGTCTTACAGTAATAAATAAACAATAGTATTTATAATAATATTCATTTTTATGAAATTAATTTCTTCAAATGTAATAAAACTGAAATTTCTCTTTTTTATTGTTTTTAAATAAAATAATACTTGCACCACCGTTGGTTATGTGTTTTGGCAGTTCATTCCGATGTACTAATCATGTACGATTTTCAAATGTTGTATCTATTCATCATGATTGTATCATATGAATTTCATTATACATTAAACAAGGATAGATTAACAAGGATATAATTTATACAATAGATATAAAGATAATTTGAAAGCTTTATTGCTACTGTCAATAGTATATACTCCGGGAAACGGATCTTATCCTAACTTTAGTATGTCTTTTGTAATATAAATATGGATGAAGTCAAATTAATACCCGCCAATGGCCACTTTTAAGAAAGTTATTCGACATCTAACAATATTTTGAATGAAAATTACTTCCACTTCGATCGCTTATCGATCATCGCTAATCGATATTGATAGGATCTCAAACCTAGAACTCAATGATAGTTGTGTTCAAGTAGATATTAGGTTTTAAAAAAAAAGTTCAAATTGCTGAGCAAAGTTCTGAATAAAATAAAGAATTGAGGAATTTTAGGCTAAGAAAAATTAATTTTTTATATTCAATTTTGGTTAAAATTTCTTTAATTTCTTATTTTTTTTATAACTTGTGACGGGCATAACCATATATATAGATGTATGGTTTGTGACGTGGTATTCGCGTGCCCGGGTGAAATTAATTATTATTAATAATTAAAATTAACCGTTGGGCCACGTTGCCCAATACCGCGCACACAATTAATTTATTTTCCGAACTGCGGGCTGTCGCCAGGAACGCGAGTTCGCTGGGACGTACGGTATGGAGGATTCGGGCGATCCTCCTTGCCTCGACACGATGTATAAATTATTAAAATGTCGGCGGGAGCGGGGAGAATAAAATAAACACTCAATTAATTAAAATAATAAGTATAAAACGTTTATTTTAAATATTTTAACAATTGGCCATCCAGGCCGTGTGCCGCGACAATGATCGTTTCGCGCGGGCGGAAGTATCGGGAGTCAACCGGATCGAGATTCTCGCCTGCGGTTGACTTTACCCCGATCTCCGCTATTCGGGTACCGGTGTACCCGAATACACTCCCGAGGTCTCACACACACACACTCGGGGTAAAGGGGGGAACGCGCGGTAATATAACCAGGACTTACCGGGATGCGTCCCGTGGATGGCCCAGCCGATCCGTGTCCCTTAGTCCTCCTGGGCAACGGAGGACCGACGTCGGCTGCGGTGTCCAAAAGGCGGCCTTGTGCCGCGGCGAGTGTCTCGCGAACCGCGTTAACACTCACACACTCACTCCCGTCCTTTTGCGTACACCAATCCACTCGCGGCTCACCTCGCGAGGATGTTCCGGGTACCCGATGGCTTTATTACGCCTCACGCGCCTTATTAGCCAGAAAAACTCTCGATCGGTCTACCGGTTTAGTTTGTCCGCCTCGAACGGCGGATCGGGACATACTAATTAGGCAATCGCCTAATTTTCGAAAAAGGGATGAGAGTGGGGAACACACACACACTCGCGCTCTCATCCCTACGTACCATTGCGCGCGTAATTGTACACTTCGATCGACGTAAACAAATGTCGTCGGTTGGCCTTGACATACCAAAGGCTCCGACGACTTACATTTAACAGGATTTAAATGCTTCGTTTGCCGCGAAAAGATTGTGTGACGATTTCCGTCACAAAGCCCCCCCCCCCTAGACTCTACTTCCCTCGGGAAGGCCGAGTCGAAAGAAGGCACAATCTATTCGCGACCGCGCGCTGTCCTCTTCTCTCTTCAATCAGTGGCGGGAAGGGATGCGGTCCTTGAGGATACGGACCACCTCCTGTCCTACATCTCGTGCCACATCAGCTGGGAGATTGGCAGCAGCTTCCAGCAACATACGACATTCCCTGAGAATGTCCGCCTCGTTGCTGGATTGTGCGGTCGACCCAGCTGAAGAAGCCGATACCTCCGAAGATGTACGGGGTTTAGACCCACTTCCCGACTTTGGTGTCGGCTGACGAGATGGCCCAGCCATCCTCGTAGCGTCGACTTCCATCGGGGTGGGCCGTCGCAAGTCGCTAGGCCGAGCCTTCTGCGACTGCTCCCCACGAGGTTTCGGAACAGAGGTCTTGGTCTTACCCTTTCCACTGACTCGTTGGACAGGGACTGGCTGAGCCCCGCTCTCTTCGCGTCCCTGCCTTCCTGCTTCCGCTGCTTGGTCGCTGGTCGAGGGAGCGTTCAGGCTTTCTCTGTACTCCCTCGACTTCTGGTCCGCTTTGGCTTGGACGACCGCACTTAGGGCTGCCTTCACTTGCTCGAAGGGCCCCGTGGAATCCAAGCCAAATGCAGCGGCCTGGCGGCGAGTCGCCTCTTCCACACGGCGACCCACCACCACTTCCGCATAGGAAGGTTTGTTGCTGGAAGGCTTCACACACGAGCCCTTCCTAGCGCCTTCCTTGCGGGTGGGCGTCTCCACCCGTCGCTTCTTCCACTCCTTCGGACCTGCCCGTGGCGTTGGTCGCTTCGGTGCCTGTGGCGAGACAGGGACCTTAGCGGCCGGTGCAACGGGGTTAGATGGCGCGAAGGGGGAGTAGCCCCGTTCTCGGACCCACAAATCATGCGGCTCCGAACATCTGGGGCACTCCCTCACAGTCACCCCTCGGCATCCGCAATTAAGACAGTATGTCTTTTGCGAAATCGCACACTCCCGGTGACTGTGGTCGTTTGCCCAGCAATTGTAGCAGGCGTTTTTAGGGGGATCTACCGACCGATCGAATGGTATTGCTACCAATCGTCGGAGGACAATTCCCCTAGTAATGACCGGGCCGGATGTAGATGACCCAGTCTTCGCCTGCTTGGGCAAGGACTCGACCCCAACATCGAGTTTCCCTGCTCGTGATGGACCTACGACAGGTGTCCCTGCTTCCGAGAACGGCCGAATCGTTGCTCGGGGTGGGGCGGGGACTCCTGACTCGTAGTCGTCCATCGTCAATTGCCTGTTGCCGCTAGATTTCTTCTTCTTGCGGCGTGGGCGATTTGCGGCGACGGACTTCTGCTGCTCTCGTTCTGCCTCACGCAGCTCCTCAGCATACTCTGCGGGGTAGATGTTGGCGGATGGCCCCGGTACTAATACCGCAGGCACATCCACTTCCATCCGCTCCACTGGGGTTGACTCAGCCGACGAAGTGAGGTCCACCGTTGAGGCACGTGGTGTCCCTTCCAACTCCACTAGCACCTGGTCGATGTCCCGCACCGACTGGGCACATCCAGCGAGCGGGTCATCTACAGGTACCTCGAAGCATTCGGGAGACACCGGAGTTACCTCGTTAGTGGTCTCCAAAGTCGGTGGGCTTTCCCCCAACAGTATGAGCTGAGGTGGGGATGGAGTGACGCCGTCTCCTGCTTCCAGGTCTCGGGCGTCCGGCGATATTGCGCGACGATTTCTGGCCACCTCCTTCTCAAACCGGCGGTGGCCTTCTTCGTCGCGCTCGATCGCTCTTTGTTGGAGCATCTGCTCCGTCAGGGCGATCAACTCGCCGTTTGGGTCCATCTGGGAGCTGAAATAAAACAGAAGCTTATTAGTCATAATTAAAATATAAATTACGAATAAGGGAGAATTGCCCATTCACTCACACACAAGTATTCTCAAATATCACTCTCTCGATGCATGGCATACAGTTACCAGGCCCAACCTTCGATAACTGTTCTCATGCGAACCGATACGCAACCCTTACTGCTTTACTTGACAACCCGAAGTGGTACATATCTTTTTACATCAGATATGTGTACCTCGGTCCGTTTCCGACCGGACTCTTCTAGTCTCAGAATTACTGGAGATAGTACTTCTTTAACTTCGAAGGGTCCGTCATACTTTGGTGCAAGCTTAGCAGATATGCCCTTCGCACCTTGGGAAAGCGTTCGGCACTTCCTCATGACTAGATCTCCGACCTGAAACGAGGCAGTACGTCTGTTTCTGTTGTAGGTCTTTTCTTGACGTCTTTGCTCCTCGTCAATGTATTTCTTGACCAAGTCGCGTAGAGCATCAAGTCTTTTAAGACGATCTAGCCATACTTCGGGATTGTCCAGGATCTTAAATTCCTGTTTTTCCACTTCCCTGCGGAGACTCTTCACAGGTTGTGGATGACGCCCGAAGTTTAAGAACGCGGGTGAGACTTTGGTACTCGACTGCATTGCCGTGTTCATTGCATGACGAAATTCGTGCAAGTGTGTGTCCCACCCACGATGATCCGAATCCACAAACGTCGCAATCATCGTTTTTAACGTTCTATTTGTTCTCTCCACCGGGTTGGCTTGTGGTCTGTAAGGAGGGGTTCTGACATGTTTTATGCCATACTCCTCCAGCATTCGCGACATGATGCTGTTGATGAACTCCGTCCCATTATCCGTTATTAGGAAATCTGGCGTTTCCCAACGGAAGACTACGAGTTCCTCGAATGCTTTCGACACCGACTCACCGGTCGCCGTACGTAATGGTTTGAGCTCTATCCACCTTGTAAACAAGTCTTGAAATACTATGATGTATTTGTATTGACTTTTACTACGTGGAAGCTCCATTACGTCTGCTGCCACAACAGCCCAGGGTCTCTCAATGTTACGTTTACCCATCAAGCCTTGAGGACCTGCTTGAGACGTCTTATAGCTCTGACAGATCAGACACTGTAAAACAAATTGGCGGGTATCGTGGTAGATACCTGGCCAATAATAGTCTCTCGCAACACGTTCGTAAGTCTTTTCGACTCCCATATGACCCATGGATGGGTGGAAATGAGAATCTACTAAGACTCGGTTCCTCTGCTCTAGGGGTAGAACAAGGCGCCAGCCTTCTTCTCGTTCTGTTACAGAGTCCAAGAGTTTATCACTTGTAAAACGATATAGCATATCATCCTCAATTTTCCACTCCGGAAACTTCTGAGGGCATGAGCGTACATCGTTCAATCTAGCAATATACCATGGGTCTGTAATTACTTCGAACGAGGCAATCTCTTCTTCGTCGGGGTCTGGGTTGACGGCACGAGAAAGCGCGTCCGGGACATAGTGCAAGGCTCCTTTCTTATGCACTATTTCAAAGTCCCATTGCTGCATTTCAAGTATCCATCGTGCCAACCTACCCGACGGCTCTCTGAGATTTTTGAGCCATTTGAGAGCACTATGGTCGGTCACAGCCGTGAATCGATAGGCCTCAATATATGGTCTCAATCTCTTAATAGCCCATATGAGGGCCAAGCATTCTTTTTCCGTTGTCATGTAATTACGTTCAGTGCGATTTAATAATCGGCTGACGTAGACAATCGGATGCTCGAAACCCTCGTCGTCCAGTTGCGTCAACACCGCACCTATTGCTAAGTCACTAGCGTCACTTTGGACGGTAAATGGCTTAGAAAAGTCTGGACGGGCTAGTACAGGCGCTTCAGCTAACGCAACTCTCAGCTGACAGAACGCCTCCTCCTGCTCCTCGCCCCAATCCCAAGCCTGGTCTTTACGCAGCAACTTGGTAAGGGGAGCTTTAATGTCAGCTTCTCGATTATTGAATCGAGAGTACCAGCCTACCATCCCGAGAAAGGATCTCAGCTGTTTGACATTACGAGGAGTAGGGTAATTAAGGACTGGAGCGACTCGTTCCTCGTCAGGCCTCAAGCCGTTCGCGTCCAATTTGTACCCAAGGAACGTTACGCTGGAACAACAGAACTCACACTTCTCTCGATTCACTTCGAGTCCAGCGTCATTCAACGTCCTTAGTACGTATTCGAGCCATTTCAGATGGTCCTCAAAAGTTTCGGTAATGACGATCAAGTCGTCTAAATAACCAAACACATGAGGTTCCACCTTAGGCCCGAAAATTGCATCTATAAGCCGTGCAAAGGTCATAGGAGCATTCATGAGGCCAAAAGGCATTCTCGTGAACTGCCACAGCCCCGACCCTGCTACAGCAAATGCAGTATAATGCCGGCTCGCCTCGGCCATTAATATTTGGAAGTACGCTTTCTTAAGATCAATTTTCGATATATACCTTGCATTATGCAGCTTATCCAATATGGTATCCATATTAGGAATTGGATAAGAATCACGTTTTGTGACTGCATTAAGGTCTCGAAAATCGATACAGAAGCGATAACTTCCTTCGTCCTTGCGGACGATGACCGGAGCAGCTGACCAATCACTCGCACTCGGTTCAATAATGCCCTTGTCAAACATCTTTTTGACCTCACTCTGGGCAAATTCGAGGACCTTGGGAGACATACGTCTTGGCTTATGACGAACCGGTCTTGCACCAGGATCAACCTCTATGTGGTGCTCCGTTAACGTCGTAAAGCCGTGGACGTCTCCCGAGGGCAAGAGTAGGCTTTCAACTAACTCTTTGACTTGTTTCCGCTGGTCGTCCTGTATCTCAATTATACCAGCACATTCAGCGGAAATCCTCGAATCGATGTCATGAGATGTATCTCTGACGAAGTGTCTCCAATCACTCTCGCCAATACGCCAAATAGCTTCGCCTAATTTGACTTCCATATTCCAATGTTGTAGAAAATCCATACCGAGAATGATGGAATGCTCAATATTCTCTACAATTCTCAGTTGGATATTGCCATCAAGGCCTTCTACACAGAATAGGATGTCAATTAGGCCAAGGACTTTAAGAGCTGGTCCAGCCACACCTTTCACGATAACCTTGACAGGTCTCCATTTAAACTTGTACTGTTCGACAACATCTGATCGTACAAGAGAGACCATGGCGCCAGGATCGAAAAGTGCTTTAAAGTCCTTTCCACCGAGTCGTACCAAAAAGAATAGCCGGTTATCCGATTGGATTCCAGCAATTATCTGATCGGTTTGACTATCGTCGTTAGGAGTCGATGCCGTGTGCGTCATTTTAGACGTACTTGGTACGGCATCTGCCCCCCCCCCCCTGAACTGTACTTCTCGGCAACGAGCTTGTACGGTTCATGTTATGCACACCATCGACAACTACCTTCTCCACCAAGGGCTCGTTGTTGAGGACAATTTCCTTCTCCACCAAGGGCTTCTTGTCCTCTTTACTAGGTGTGTCACAACGGGGTGACGATGAGCAACAACCAAGGTCGTTCACTCCGATGGTGCTAAGCGGCTGAGATAACGATCTCTTTACACCTTCTTCACCAATAAAATCTCTGCTATCAGAGTATATTTGCCTTTGGAGTTCCTTAGACCAATCTTTAGCCTCACGCTTTTGTTGGTCTAATAAGGTTCCTTGTTCTGTTTTACCTTGCAAAGCTCGGGTGGGATTGACAGGTTGTGTTCTAAGAACTTTTCCATCTGTCGAATCCCCAGAACGTTTAGGATCCTTACACTCAGACTTACTTTCGACACCAACTTCGGTCTGAGAGGGAATTTGATCTCTGTTAAGGACTTTAGAGAAGTCAGAAAATGATTTGCTAGACTTCTTAAAGAGTTTAGAGGGTTCTCCAACCTTAAACTCTTGCCCTTGTAGACCATGCGGTTTACTTACTGCAGTGCAGGGCGCCCGGGGCAGCTCGGGTGCCCTGCGTTCAGGTTTCCCACGTTTTGGAGGAACCTGACGCAGTTAGGACATGTTTGGAGTGTAACGCCACTAGTTCCACACAGCTGGCACTCCTTTGCTACCAATTCGGTAGAGCACTGCTCAGCGGAGTGCCCAATGTTTCCGCATCGGTAGCATGTTCGGCTCGGGCAATCCGACGACCTATGACCGACTTTTTGGCATGTGAAACACACGCCGACAAAGTTGGTGCTCAGGTTCGTTGGATTTACTGCCGTCGCCTGTGGTTGCACATACCTCACCAGGTTTTGTGCCATTTGTGGGACAAAAACGTTTTGCTGGGGCAGTTGAGAATTTGTCAAAACACGTCTTTCTCTTTTGCCCGAGCTCTGTTTTTGTTGCCCAGGTGACTGTTGAGAAACAGGCACGTACGATACGGATTTCGAATTGGGGGCACTCACTCCATTATTCGATTTGCCGTATCGTTTCTGAAAACTATTAGCGACGTTGGAAGTACCGTACACACCGGCTGCTTCGTATTCGCTCGAAGAAGAGTTTGGCGAGTTTTTCGCACTTTTCTTGCTCTTCTTCTTAATAGTTTTCTTAGACGACTGTTTATCCGAATGAGAAGACTCATCCTTACTCTTTTCGGTAACAGTCGCCACTTTACCCGAAACTCGTGCTGCACCACTCTGTTTCGGAAAAGCTTCTGGTACGAGCTTCTCGCGTTTAACGTTGGAACTGGAAAATTTCGTGTCCCATGTTAAATGCTGCTCGTACTCTTTACCGTAGCTTGTCAAATCAGAGAAATTCCTGATTTGTCGTACTGGTATGTACCTACGGTAATCTGGCCTCATCTGCGAGTAGGCCATCTTTACTTGTTGCTCTAATGAGGGAGGGCATTTAAACTTATTTACGATCGCTCTGAAACAATTCAAGAACGTCGTAGCCTTTTCTCCCTCATTTTGTGTTCTTGATCGAAGTTCCATGAGTAAATCTTCGTCATTTATTATACGGCCATACTCATTTAGGAACTCGATCTCAAAATCACGCCAATCTCGAAGAGATGGCTGAACTGTTCTATACCAGAACAGTGCTGATTTTGAGAACACATTGGGCAGGGCACTGAACATCCTGCGATCTGAGAACTCGTTGTCATTTCTGAAGTCGTGCAAACGGTTCAGAAACTCTTCCGCGTCCTTTTTGGTCTCACCATCAAAGGACATGTTCCAGATACGCAGCTCTCGTGCGCACCCTGTCCGATCGTGCGTTCGGTTATCGTCTTCACGATACCTTGGCCTGGCTTCGTAGGACTCTCTTTCCCGACGGTCATCTCTATTATCCGTCCGGGAACTCCTACGCCTACTGGTAGAGGGATTCCTATTCTCTTGTCGGCCTTCAGCCGCCCTACGAGAATCGGATCTCCTACGAGCAGGTTCGCGATCAGACTGATACCCATCGGACGAATCCGTCTGAGTACTCTGATTGCAAGTGGCCACCGCACGATTCTCTCGAGGCGTTTCTCTACGTCTGTCCGACCTCTCTCTGTGACCTTGCTCCGGAATTTCCGGCTGCGCTCGGTCGTCGAGTTTACGGTTGGACTGACGTTTATGAGTACGTCTCTCCGTACAGTTTTCACGACGTTCATCGCTGCTTGAGGCTCTACTCACAGAACGATGGTGTCGTGAATTTCTGTTTGGAGTCGTGTACTCACGCCTCTCTCTTCTATCTTGTCCTTCACAAGTCTTAGAAGAGGTCTCACGACGTCTCTGTTCAAACCTCGGTTTTTCGTAAGATTGAACACTGACGTCATTAGGAAGGTCATATCCATTCCTATCATCAACAAATTGACGTTCGGTTGTATTAGCTTCAGGTTGCCTGTTGTCGTATTGTCTAGAGGTGTATCCTCGTGACGTACGACGGTCGGCTTCCGTCTGCGAACCCAAGTCAAAATGTTGTGTTGGCACTTCACTCTCTCTAGTGCCAAGATGTCCGCTGTTTCTCTGCTCTTCAATTGGGAGGTAATGTGCGGGTGCATAAAAACCTCCGAGTTGAGCAGTCGTCACGGTCGTAACCGTCGACGTAGTGGTTGTGCACGAGGTTGCAGCCACCGAAACAGGAACATAAGGGATTGCAGTCGTGGTCATGTTTGCTCCCAGTACCTCACCAAACCGTTTAGGTATAGCACCTGTTGGTGCCAACCTCGGGCTTTGTGCAGTACTCAATGGCGAGTTTCTGGACAGACCACTTGGTGACAGAGCTCCATCTTCTTCAGGGATAGGTGCTCTGTCACTAGCAACCCTTTCGCGATCCGACATTTCGGACTCGCAGGAAACTTCCGTTCCTGATGGGACCACACTCCCTTTCCTGGAACGAGGTTCCTAATTTCCCACAGTTCCTGACATACTAGAGGTTTATGTGCAGGCTCTGCCCTTACATTCTCATCGTATTCAGGGAACCATGGTATTTCCAGATTAATGTCTACACATCTTATCCGGTGACGCAAAAGGCGTTCGCGGCACTCCGCCTCTTCGCCATTTGCGTTTAAACTCAGATGCTCCAATTGGGCATACACTGCCTCAATCGGAAGCTTCTTCGTTTCCCGACGAATATCCCTAGCTATGCGTGATTCACGCATAAGCTGGGCCATTCGGGCTTCATAGCTGCTGGCCATTATTTTTTTGACCAGCAGCAGCCGACGTGTTACGTCGGGAGAAGTACTCTCAACCGGGATTTCAGATGAAATCCCTAGTGTTTCAAATACTTCGGAAGTATCCAATTTTCAATTGGAAATTATTTTATTGGACTCACCACAATAAAATAATTATTACTCCCAACGAGTAAAAAAAAAAATTTGGTGTCGGCTTAATTACAATAAATTGTAAAAATGCACCGACTAGTGTACCAACAAAATTAATTCACTTAATTAAAATCCAAACACACACACACTCGCGCTTTCATCCCTACGTACCATTGCGCGCGTAATTGTACACTTCGATCGACGTAAACAAATGTCGTCGGTTGGCCTTGACATACCAAAGGCTCCGACGACTTACATTTAACAGGATTTAAATGCTTCGTTTGCCGCGAAAAGATTGTGTGACGATTTCCGTCACAGGTTAGGCTCCAGTAACATAGCGTAATAGATCAAGCGATAGAGTGTTAGCGCGCCACGCAAGAGGTCCGGGTTCAAGCCCGACTCTCGGAAGATTTTTTTAATTATTTAAATTAATTTATTTAAATAATTAATAAATCAAAATTGATAAAATTATAATTTTATTTAAAGATTTTTTTATTTTGCAAAATATACATATTCTTAAATTGAAATACGACTAAAATTGACTAAGTTGCAAATTTATATTGTTTATAGTTAATATTAATAAAATTTGAAATTATACATTATATTATAATATTATAATATATAATTATACATTATATATGTATAAAAAATATATGTGAGAAAAGTGATAAAAAATAAATAAGTATTTGAACAATAAATTAAAGTAAAATGAATTAAAATTAAAATTAAGATTGTTTTTCACGTTTGTTAATTATTATATTAATATAAGATTCAAATTTTGAAAACTAATGAAAATAAATATAAAGACAGAAAGGTTGACGACCCTGTGCCAAAATCATATGAAACAACAAAGAGGATAATGAGAAGAGAGGGAAGCCGAAAACTCTAGCTGTAGGTGTAAATAAGGTGGGAGAGCAGTCCCCACCTCTAATCAAAGGTACAAATCGGCCGTCTCGCTGTCGAAACCAGCATTCGCCTCGAGCTGTAAGGCGAGGAAGGAAGCACCTTCCTCGCCACTTCTAGAAATAAATGGATATTGCTATTTAAATTTTGTGAGTTTGATTGAACAGCTAGAGGTGTAATGTTCATTTGAAGGTATTTGGATAAGATGGAATGCTGGAATCATTCCAATCTTTACCCAAGTCCTATTATCCTTTAAAGCCAATTCCATAGAATACATTCGGACGAAAAGGAGCACTAGATTCGCTTTTTCTTCTACCCGAATTATTCAAATTTTCCTTTTTTCCATAGAAAAATACTCAGATGATGTGGAATACTGGATTTATTCCAACATCTACCTGATTTTTTCAAATAATACATTCACCAAAGAGTTTATTGAGAGAGGCCGAACGCTGGATTCGTTCGAACCTCTATCCAACCTCTTATTCCATTAAAATATCCAGAAATCGTTCTGGGATGAGAAGAAACACTAGATTTGTTTCTTTTTTTTTTTTTTTTTGTTATTTAACGTCGCTCTATTTATGCTGCCAGGGCTAATCAGCGACGGAGGTGAACGGTGTGTCTGTAAACAAAGCACATGTAGTTGAAACAGTGGTGCTTGTGTCCATCGGAAGATATCATCGGTCACTGTAATTAGTCTAATAATTACAGTTTGCTGTCCTTCCGATGGAACCACCGCGATCCTCTTTACATCTTCGCGTCCCTAACGTTCCCTATAGTTCAGATGCCCGTACCTCTCATGCACTGACAAGTGCACGAAACGCACGCGCACCTGAACTGGCGTCACATTATAGTGACACGCCGAGCCACTGAGTCGCGGTGTTCGAAAAATGCACATGAAAAAATTTTCAGAGGTACACGTCTGGAATCGAACCCACGACCCTCGGTGTGAGAGTCGGGAGTTTACCCATGAGCCACCGCGGCTCTGGATTTGTTTCTAATCTACCCCAGATGTTTTCACTTCATACATTTATTACGGTCCTGCTAAAAATAAATGTATTTTTATGTAAGGGATAAAAATAAGCCCGTTACATAAAAATTGGCGATCCTGCCAGGATCCGAATAAAATTAAAAATATAAATTTAAAATTATTTGTAATAATATTTAAATAATAAAATGTAAAATATTAAAAACGAAATTAATAATAAATTGGCAAAAACATTTAAAAATTTGAAGTTAAATTAGGCAAAATATTAGGTTTAAGTTTATATAAAAATATTTTATTAGATTAAATTAAAGTAATTAGTAAAAATAACTGTTTCAAATAGGAGATCAGGATCATTTATGTTAAGTTTAGAACAAGCTAAAGAACATAATGAATTAGAATCAGTAGATCAAATTCGATTAAATTGGGAACAAGCAGTTACTCAGGAATTAAAAGATTTATTTGATAAAGATAATGAATTAGATAATAAAATTGATAAGTATGAAAATACCTCAGAAATAATAAAAAAAGAATGTAAAGATTATTATGATGCTTTAAAAGAAATTTTCTCTGAACAACTAGATATTCTTTCACAACATGTAAAGACATTAGTGGAAGATAATAAAATAAATAAACAAAGGATAAAAATATTAGAATCCGAAAATGATGGATTTACACGTAGATTTTCTGAAATGAATAAGGGATTAAATAATTTAGAAGAAATTATTAGGGATAAGATAGATGCAGAGAGAATTAGACCAATAATAAATAAAATGATTATTGAAAATAATAATGTTTTAATTGAAAAAATTAATAAAATTGAAAATAATACAAAAAATAATACATTATTGGGGTAAATTGTACTCAGTCTAAAAATAATCATTTTCGGGTAAAATTAATTATTCCTAAATTTTATGGATTTACAAACGAAAGACCTATGCGTTTCTTGTACGAATTAGAAAAATATATAAATACGACTGCTTCTAATTTTGAGGAAGTCATATGTATTATTTCACAAGCATTAGATAAATCCGCAAAAGAATGGTGGTATTTACAAGAACATGAGATAAATGATTTCAATGATTTTAAAAATAAATTCATAGAACGATATTGGAATTCTTCTACTCAACGGCAAACACGTAGGAATATTGAATTTGGGCAATATTTTGCAGGAAAAATGAGTAGGGTAGAATATGTTTAGCAAAAGAATTAAATTATGAATTAACTTAAGCCGAGTTAGTTGAGAAAATTAGTGAACATTATGAACGTTCAATTAAACATTCAATTTTAGGGCAACAAAATAAATCAAAGGAAAACTTATTAAAAATTTTAGCAGATTTTGATTCTGATTTTGATAAAAACCGAAAATACGATAATATTACAAATCGATATGAAAACCATATGCCTAATCAACGCGAAGGGTATAAAACTTATGAAAATAAAAATATAAATTCAAATATATCAAAAGAGAATCAAAATTATACTGCATATCAAAATAAAATGCATAGGGAAGGTTATCAAGGAAATAGCACGCCCATGATTAATTCTGTACAAACATATAAAAATAAAAAATGTATTGTTAAACAAGGATCGGAGAATAAAAAATTAATTGAACAGACTGATAACAATTATGATAAAATTGAAGTCCTAGCAGATATACATAATTCGAATGATATTCAAAATGAAAAAGCTAGTAGAGTATATAATCAGGGAAACTAAAAGGAGTTGTATTTTCCAACTCGGAAACCCCTTTAAAAATTAATGAAAATGCAACTGCAGGGAAAAATAATAAATTAACGGGGTGCCATAGTCAATATTTATCCTCCCTACCTTATCGGCAATCGTGATTATCAGTAATAAATTTGTAAATAAAACAGTATGTGAAAAAATAAGAGAAGAGGCGCCTTCGTTTATTAATAATCTAACTGTGTGCTGAATTTCAGATGAAAATTATATTGCGTTTTTGAGAAAAGTCTTACCAAAAATGTGAACCTAACCTCAACGAGGTAGAAAGATTTGATATTTTTGGTAAGACTTTTCTCGAAAACGCAATCATATTTTAATCTAAAATTCAGTACACAGTTAGATTGTCAATAAACGAAGGCGCCTCTTCTCTTATTTTTTCACATACTGTTCTACTTTTTTATTAATCAATCATCAAAAATTGAGTGTGGAACCCCTTTAACTCAAGAATTGAATACAGTTGAAAAAATAAATAAAGAAAATTTTATGATAAATACGATATATGAAGATCCACGTAAAGATCTAATTTACGATATTGAACCGGATAATAATAATAAAGAATTTGAAAATAATAATGCTATTACTTGTCCAGAAATTAAAATAAAAATTGAAAATATTGAAATTAACGCTTTAATTGATACAGGTAGTGAAGTTACTTGTATCTCAGAAGAATTTTATATTAAAAATATACAATCATTAGAAAAGATTCCTACTTTACCAATAACGGGCAAAATTATAAAAGGTGCTACCGGTTTAAAATCTACGCGAATAAATAAGCAAATATTAGCAAATGTTAAAATAAATAATTTAAAAACACAAATAATTTTCTTAATTATACCGAAATTAGTTAAATCATGTATTATCGGGTATGATACTCAAAAAGAATTAAAAATGTGTATGGATACTAGAAAAGAACAAATTACTTTTGAAACAGGGAAGGAAACAAGTAAAATATCTTATAACTCAAAATTAATAAATAAAAATGAATATGAATCCTTAACTATTCAATATGATAATGGGGATGAAAAAATTAAAAATTATAAAATTGAGGAAAATTCAAAATCAGAAGATTTTCCGGATTATAACATAAAAACCGTCGATATTGACGAGAAAATTGCTTTGTGTAATCAAATAAATGATATGCAAAAATTGAAATTAAAAGAAGTTATAACATACTATAAAGATGTTTTTCAAGAAAGCCCTGGATTATTGCATAAATTTAAATACAAATTAATACTAAAAAATAATTATGAGTATTATAAAAAACCATACCCGATACCGACTAAATACCGAGAACAAGTAAGCATGGAAGTAAACAAAATGTTAGAACAAGGTATAATTCGTAGATCAAATAGTAATTTCATAAATCCATGTGTTATTGTACCTAAGAAAGATGGTTCTATTAGAATATGTTTAGATGCCAGAAATTTAAATTTAAATTTAAAGAATGATTACGAGTCTCCACCGGGAATAGAAGAAGTATTAGCACGATGTAAAAATCATGTATGGATGTCTAGTTTTGACATGACGGCTAGTTTTAACCAAATTCCTTTAGTAGAAGATAGTAAACAATACACTGCATTTATATGTGATAATAAGGTATATGAATATAATGTAGTTCCATTTGGAATAAAAATTAGCAGTGCAGCTCTTTTGAGGGCATTAGATAAAGTTTTTTTTTTTTTTTGTTATTTAACGTCGCTCTATTTATGCTGCCAGGGCTAATCAGCGACGGAGGTGAACGGTGTGTCTGTAAACAAAGCACATGTAGTTGAAACAGTGGTGCTTGTGTCCATCGGAAGATATCATCGGTCACTGTAATTAGTCTAATAATAACAGTTTCCTGTCCTTCCGATGGAACCACTACGATCCTCTTTACATCTTCGCGTCCCTAACGTCCCCTATAGTTCAGATGCCCGTGCCTCTTATGCACTGACAAGTGCACGAAACACACGCGCACCTGAAGTGGCGTCACATTATAGTGACACGCCGAGCCACTGAGTCGCGGTGTTCGATAAATGCACATGAAAAAATTTTCAGAGGTACACGTCTGGGATCGAACCCACGACCCTCGGTGTGAGAGTCGGGAGCTCTACCCATGAGCCACCGCGGCTCCATTTTAGATAAAGTTATAACAGGATTAAATGATTTTTTATTAACGTTTGTAGACGATTTGTTTGTTTTTTCTAAAACATTTGAAGAGCATTTGATGCATCTCGGAATATTATTTAATCGATTAATAAAAGCCAATTTAAGGTTAAATTTTAAGAAATCAAATTTTGTTCAAAAAGAAATTAAATCTTTGGGAAATATCATTACATATAAGGAAATAAAACCCGATCCAGAAAAAATACAAAATATCAAGAATTTTAAAGTACCTAAAAATGTAAAAGAATTGCAAGGTTTCTTGGGTTTTGTTAATTTTTATTCGAAATTTGCTAAGAATTATGCCCAAGAGACTGTTCCATTGTTAAATTTATTGAAAAAAGATGTAAAATTTATTTGGAAAGAAGAGCATTTTAAAGCTTTTAACAAAATAAAGAGTCTTTTTAATGAAAATGTAATTTTAAAAACAGTTGATATTAATAAACCGTTTATACTAACAACGGACGCGAGCGACATAGCAATTGCCGGAATTCTTTCTCAAATTGATGAAGAGGGCGAAGAAAGAATTGTAACTTGTATTAGCTATACATTAAAAGCGAGCGAAAAGAATTATTTCACAACTGAGAAAGAATTACTTGCAATTGTGTGGTCAATTCATAAACTAGATATATTTTTAAGAGGAACTAAAGAGCTTGTAATTCGAACTGATCATGAAGCTTTGAGTTTTTTGCAGAAAAGCAAATTCGGTAATTTAAGATTGACACGATGGATTTTATCGATCCAAGATATTGATTTTAAATTAGAATATCTACCGAGTGTAAAAAATGCAGCTGCAGATTACTTAAGTCGAATGAATGAAGATGATCAATGTAATATAAAAAACTCAGAAATTGTTATTGCAGCAATCATGAAACATGCAATTGACACAGAATTGATAAAAAATTTTAA
Organism: Theocolax elegans; assembly: GCA_026168455.1. Lineage (NCBI taxonomy): Eukaryota > Metazoa > Arthropoda > Insecta > Hymenoptera > Cerocephalidae > Theocolax > Theocolax elegans. Next base: position 77,462,384 of record CM047428.1, read on the forward strand.
AGATTTAATTAAAATACAAAATGAAGATGAATTATGTCTAAAAATTAAAAAAAAATAGAAAGCAATGAGAGTTTCTGTAGATTTAAATATATAAATAACTATTTGTGTAAAGTAACACATAGGGAAAATAAAATAGTAATACCAAAGTGTATTATAGTTAATTTAATACAAAATTTACATATTTATTATGGACACGTTGGTTCAAGAAAAATTTATTTAATGATTTTGGAGTATTTTTATTTTCCAAAATTGCGAAAAATATGTGCAACAACGTTAAAAACGTGTGATATTTGTCAAAGGACTAAATGTTTAACTGTATCATATAAAGAGGAAGTACAACCAATAATAATTGAAAAACCGGGTGATCTGTTATACATTGATTTTTATGGTCCATTAATACCTTTAACTAGTGGAATTTGCTATATTTTATCCACTATAGATGTTTTTAGTAAATTTGTTGTACTTTATCCTATTAAAAAAGCAAATACGGCAATTGTGAAAAATAAAATAAATAAATATATTATAGATATAGGTAAACCAAAAGCTATAATATCTGATCATGGGTCACAATTTACGAGTGTTTAATGGGAAAATTATTTGAAAAAACAAAATATTAAAATGATATTTTCAAGTATAAGACACCCACAATCAAATATTATAGAGCGATCTCATAGAGAAATAGGTCGAATATATAGATCGATTTTAAATAAGCATACTGGATGGGCTAATGAAATCCATTTTGTTGAAAATGTACTAAATAATACGCATCACGAAACTACGGGTTTTCTGCCAGTAGAATTACAATTTCCAATCAAAAGCGAAAGATTTTGGAATAATTGTTTAAAATCGAATCCAATAAATATTAAAGAAGATTATGAGGATAAAATTGCTAAAACAAAAGATAAAATGCATAAATTCATTATAATTAGAGCGAATAATAAAAATGTAAATAGAAAAATATATAAATTTAATATAAACGATTTAGTGTTTATTAAAGCATTAAATGTATCAAATGCGAATGAAAAGCGACTTGCGAAATTTATGTACCTATGCGAAGGTCCATATAGAATAATTAACAAATTTGGAATCGACACTTATTTGTTATTAGATGACAAAATGAAATTAGAACGGGGAAATTTTCATATTAATCAACTGAAACCATATTATATGGAAAAAGAATCTGAAAATATTTTTGAAAAGAATTAACAATAAAAAACAATGTAAAAAAAAAAAAAATATATAATAGTTTTCTGAAGATAATAGAATAAATTAAAAGTTGTCAAATCAAAGCGAATTTAATGATACAAAATAAAAGAGTGTTAGTAACTATGAAAATCAAAACAAAAGGTCAATCAACCAACGAGGTTTAAACACAGCGTGAGAAGTAAACTATCCTTAATCCAGGCTTGTCAGTATCATTTAACTGTCGCCATATTCAGTCAATTTCAAACCAAAACGGATCTATAAAGAAAAAGTGAAAATGCCAGATTTTACTCAAAATACTGAGAAAATTGCTACTTGTGAAGCTTCAACTCAAACATCTACTAGTTGTGAAAGTGATGAAGGAGTAAAGTGGTTTCGTCATCATGAAAAATGTATAAGACTGATCCACCAAAAAAATAAATGGGTAACCAGTTTTTCCACAAGAATATGTAATGGTACTTATGTACAGACAAGAAAAGTAAAAACAAGAACGGTACCTACACAAACATCTAGAGCAGAAAAAAGAAAATTTATAAGTGAAGAAATGGAGAAAGTGGAAGAAAAAATAAAAAATTTAGAAAAGAAAATTAAGGAAAAGCAAATAGAAAAAATAACACCAGCATCGACGGATGAACTTGAAGAACTTTTTAACAGTTTAAATCATCCAGGGATGTCAGCAGAAGAATTTGATATCTTCATGACCCAACAAAATTAAACAACATTTGTTTGATCGATCGGTAAATAAAATATAATCTTTATATGTATGTAAGAAAAGAATTGAATTCGTTTTATTAGGCAACTACATATATATATATATATATATATATTTTTTGAAAATTAATGAAAATTCTTAGAAATGTTATCTGATAGTGTTATATAATCATAAAAGAACACAAATTTAAAGGGAGGTAATATGGGGTACATAGTGATAGTTTTTTTTTCCATAAATTTTTGTTTCATTTATTTTTCACAAATTTAAAGGGGGGTGATGTGACGGGCATAACCATATATATAGATGTATGGTTAGGCTCCAGTCACATAGCGTAATAGATCAAGCGATAGAGTGTAAGCGCGCCACGCAAGAGGTCCGGGTTCAAGCCCGACTCTCGGAAGATTTTTTTAATTTGCAAAATATACATATTCTTAAATTGAAATACGACTAAAATTGACTAAGTTGCAAATTTATATTGTTTATAGTTAATATTAATAAAATTTGAAATTATACATTATATTATAATATTATAATATATAATTATACATTATACAATACAATACAATACATTATATAAAAAATATATGTGAGAAAAGTGATAAAAAATAAATAAGTATTTGAACAATAAATTAAAGTAAAATGAATTAAAATTAAAATTAAGATTGTTTTTCACGTTTGTTAATTATTATATTAATATAAGATTCAGATTTTGAAAACTAATGAAAATAAATATAAAGACAGAGAAGTTGACGACCCTGTGCCAAAATCATATGAAACAACAAAGAGGATAATGAGAAGAGAGGGAAGCCGCAAACTCCAGCTGTAGGTGTGAAGAAGGTGGGAAAGCAGTCCCCACCTCTAATCAAAGGTACAAAACCGGCCGTCTCGCTGTCGAAACCAGCATTCGCCTCGAGCTGTAAGGCGAGGAAGGAAGCACCTTCCTCGCCACTTCTAGAAATAAATGGATATTGCTGTTTAAATTTTGTGAGTTTGATTGAACAGCTAGAGGTGTAATGTTCATTTGAAGGTATTTGGATAAGATGGAATGCTGGAATCATTCCAATCTTTACCCAAGTCCTTTTATCCTTTAAAGCCAGTTCCTTAGAATACATTCGGACGAAAAGGAGCGCTAGATTCGCTTTTTCTTCTACCCGAATTATTCAAATTTTCCTTTTTTTCATAGAATAATACTCAGATGATGTGGAATACTGGATTTATTCCAACATCTACCTGATTTTTTCAAATAATACATTCACCAAAGAGTTTATTGGGCGAGGCCGAACGCTGGATTCGTTCGAACCTCTATCCAACCTCTTATTCCATTAAAATATCCAGAAATCGTTCTGGGATGAGATGAAACACTGGATTTGTTTCTAATCTACCCCAGACGTTTTCACTTCATACATTTATTACGGTCCTGCTAAAAATAAATGTATTTTTATGTAAGGGATAAAAATAAGCCCGTTACAAACTGTGTTCCAAATTAAGCAATTTTAACTTCTTTTTTTCAAACCTAATATCTACTTGAACACAACTATCATTGAGTTCTGGCTTTGAGTTCTTATCAATATTCGATTTTGAGTTATAAGCGATGAAAGTGAAAGTAATTTTCATTAAAAATAATGTTAGATGTCGAATAACTTTCGTAAAAGTGGCCATTGGCAAGTATTAACTTGGCTTTCTCCATATTTTTATATCACAAAAGACATGCCAAGGTTAGGATATAATTCATTTCCCGGAAGTCAAGTACTTCCATTGTAAATATACTCATAAGTATAATTATATTAATATTTTGATAAATAATTATTCTTTTTCTGGGCTCACATTTGCCCTTATATCTCGGTAACCATCCGATTTACCTGCGTTATTGATAATAATTCCAATTGTTGGAAGAATTTCAACATCAGTTATGTTTCTGATCTCGGCAAACGCATGTTTCATAGAGTCTAAAAAATAATATAATTTAAATTAATATTTACTATTTACAGGTGATAATTAAAAAAAACAAGTGCAAAATGATATTAATAATTATAGCTTACCTAAAAAGCAAGAATAAAATTTTGTTTCTTTCATAATCCTGACCGTTACTTTACTTTTTTTCTGTGCAGTGACGGTAACTAGTAGCTAGAGTTTTTATTTAATAATACATTTTTTACCTTTAACAATACAATTTATAAACAGTTATTTGGCAGTCCAATGCGATCTCCTATCTCCCCAATATTTGCCGATATAGTAATGGACGACCTCGAAACCTTTTGTTTAAAAGAATAAGATGACATTTACAATTGTGTGCCTCTTTTTTACTACAGATATGTAGATGACACAATTTTGTGTATAAAAGAGGAACATATAAATATAGTTTTAAAAATTGCCAATAAATATAATACTCATTTATAATTTACCCATGAAATTGAAAGCAATAATTGCATACACTTTCTTGATCTTACGTTAATAAAACTAACTTGTTAAACTAATTTGTTATAATAGTATTATAACAAATTGGTATCGAAGAACGACTAACTCAACTCGCTTATTAAATTATGAATCTAATCATACTTTGCAACAAAAAAGAAATATTATATACAATTTAATAGACAGAGCAATAATTTTGACAGAACAGAGTATTAAACAGTTATTACAAGGTAACAATTATGTAATGAAATTCATTAATTCAGTCATAAAAATTAGATTACATAAAAGTAAATATCCAGATTTTCAAAATAAGCAGATCTCTGGAGCACCTATTTGTACTTTTACTTTACCTTATAAAAAACAATTTTTTAATAAATGTTCTTCTATGTTAAAAAAATATAATTTTGATTTAATTCTATTAATTAACCATAAATTAAATAATATTATTAAAATTGGGAAAAATAAAGCAGAAAAATAGGATGTGACAGGTGTAGTTTATAAATTTGTAACGAAACGATGTTTAAAAGATCGTATAAAAGAACACCAAAAGAATAAAAATCCAGACTCTGTTGTTGTGTCTCACAATTTGAAATATAAAGATCATGAGTTTGATTTGATAATACGAGAATATTAGATAAAGAGCCGTTTTATAAGAAAAGAATATCAGAAATGTTGCATATTAACCATTTGGCTGTGGGAAAATTTTAGTACTAAACGACTTTTTAATGATAAATCGACCACCCCCGCAGGTAACGTAAAGTACAATGTAAAATTTTTTTCTCATTTTCCAGGAAAACTCTAGAGGGTATTTCTATGTAATTTCTCGCGCTGAACATGAAAAAAATAGTAAAAAAATCTTAGAAATATTCTTGACCTTGAAAATCTATTTTTCAAGGTCAAATTTTTTTTCTAGCATAGATAGAATTTTTTGAAGATTTTCGTACATAGTGTCATGGACTGAATAAAAAAAAATTCTGAAAAAAATAGCTGAGGTATCATTGATCTTAAAAATTTACATTCAAAGTCGCATTCACTTCTAAAACAAGTGCAACAAACATCTGCTACATTTGTCAAGATGTCAAGAAATATTCTGACATTCGCTCTTAGCATAACCCAGGATCAACGGCGTGGACGTGGCGAAAAGGTGATCCCATTGGGGTGCTTGATTTTCGTGAGTCCCCTTGCCTCTTACGTTTCGGGGTGCTTGATTTCCGTGAGTCCATTTGCCTCTCACGTAGGAATGATTGACTCTACGGTAATGTCTCTTTTGTGTCGTACTCTTCTACTAATAATAGTAATACTCTTTAAATAAATAATATTTCATGTAAATATCTGAGATGTCAAATTCTTTTACTGGGCTATGTATTATTCGATATCCTTTTCGTCTCCTATAAGTATATATATGTCTACTCGAAATAGTTGAGACAGAGCTATAGGGGAAAACGAAAGAGTCAGTGAGACACGCGTGATCTAGTTATTTTTTCATTATTATCTTAAATGGTCATCTTTTATCTTACACGTTCGTCAATCATCTAATTGCCGAGAAGCGTGCGCGTAACAGAACCTGTCAGTGATAATTATTGGTTATGTTTAATGTTGATAATTTTAATTCTTGGTTTTGGACTACAGTTTTTACAGGTATGAAAGCTTCACAGAAATGTTTATTAATTATTTGAATAAATTATTTTAGAGAAGTTAAAACTATAATTATTTGTTAATAAAATTATTTATTTAACAATTTAGATTTTGGAGCCCAGTCGTCAAACGTATCAAGCAAAAAGTGGAGTTATACATTTGTGGGTTCTAAGGTCAGACCATAATGAGCAATTAATACCTGAAGCAGAAGCTTCTATTCAAGACATAGCAGTTGATGCAGTTGGGACTTATATGGCTGCTGTTAACAACAGAGGTCATTGTTTTATATGGACACTTACCGGTGGTATCGTTGAAGAACCTACAAAATTAAATCCTAGGCATAAGTTAAATGCACATAGAGCATATGCACTTAGATGTAAGTTTAGTCCTGATCAAAAGGCGCGATAGCGCCTGACGCAAGTATAGGAGCGAGAGCCATTATATACAACTAACTAGCCCCCAAAAATTTTTACTTTTTAACCACTTCAATATTACATTCTTTATTTGTGCTATTGGCCACGCATTACGTTCCTTATTAATTAATCTTTACTGTACAACAAGTTTTACACGAATTCATTTACGCACAATCAAGAAAATCAATGCCAAAGATATTGCTTGCTGATTTCCTTACCTCAATTTTCGTCTTCTCCCTTTTGATATATATAGTCAACTTCAAACAAAATGAGATAGAGATAGTATAGGAAAGGCATGAGATAGAAAGAGAAACAATGCTTTCCAGCCCGTGAGAGAGCGCGTACACAAGTAAAAACTTATAGAAGAAGTTCAAAAGTGGCCACGAGAGGGAGCTAGTTTCAGGTGAATACTTTTGTCACAGCTGAATCATCTGGCTGATTTTGTGTGAAAAGTTATGAATTAAAATTATTTATTTACGTAATTATTTCCAATACCTCACATTATTCCGTTTCGGTATTTTTTATTGTAGTGCAATGCAGATACTATTGCAAGGAAAAGATTTCATATTCGCCCATATCCTATACTAGCATGTCGACCTTTGACATCTCGACGAGAGAAAGAGTGAGAGAGAGAGAGAGAGAGAGAGAGAGAGAGAGAGACAAACATTGATAACATTCTAACCATGAAAACAATGTTTTCATTTCCATGCAAGTGATGGTATAACTTTTTTTAATCTTAAAGTATAATATTAATAAGAATAGCACAAAAAATAAATGTATATTATTACATTATTTTAATTATATTTATTATATTATTAATTCATTTTATTTATATAATTTGATGTGTTTGCTTTAAGTTTATATTATTTGAAGGGACTTATGCTTGTTTTTTTATAATGAATCCCTCATGATATCTCAATGTTTTCCACATTGACCAAAATAATTTAAAAAACAATATATTATAATTAAGTGGATGCTTTATTGTTCTCTATCATAATTAAAATTACTGAATAATCATTTTATTTTCTATATAAAGCCAATATATGTGTTCGATACTTTGCCAAGTACATAATATTTAATAATTATATGGACTATAACATATGTAGAATGATATTCTTTCCAACGTTAAGTGAAATGATTGCTTAATAGTTATATGTACTGACTTAAATAATTTAAAAGAATGTTGATAAGTTATTGTTCGCTTTACATATATTTATTGAATACCTTTTTTAATAATTAAATAAAATCAATGTGTCAGTTGTTTGGTAATTCCCATTTAAATTTTAAAAAAAATTTCGTGTTTCTTTAAATTGTCATAACTTTTTACAGAATTGGAGGCCATAAAAATACTACAGACCATTTGAAAGGTATTGCTCCAAGCTTAATTTTAGACTTTTGGATGAAAAAATCAAAGGTGGCGAAGTTACACTTTTTTCAAGTTGAATATTGACATGTAGTTTATGTAACATTGACCTTGAGATTAGAAATTCTAACCCAGAAGAATAAATTCTAGATATAATTAGCAACGAATGTTACATATAATGTGCTATAGTAAAAGTTGATAGATTTTGAGTTATATAGCGGTAAACCCAGCTGGTGTTGAAAAAAATATGGAAAAATTCACTTTTTGAGGTTCGAATAACTTTTGAGCAAATAGATTCCAGTACCTAAAAATTTTTTTCTGTATTCTGAAAAACATTTGCAAAGTGTACCCAAAATTTGGTGCATTTTAAAATTTTGATCGGACCACTTCACGTGGCATACCCCATATATATATATATATATATATATATATATATATTGTGATGCTGGTTTTTAATTCAAATAACGACAAATATTATTTAAATAAGTTATCCGGATTCCAAACATCATCGAAAAGAAAAAAAAAACAATAATATTAATTTATTCATCCTGATCACCCGGTGGACTCACCCAGAGGAAGTTCCGTTGAATAAAATAATAGGTCCGGATACCTATTAAACCGCGTAACGAATATTAACACCCTTAGCAAAATTTAGATATATATAATTATATTACGGGATCTAATAATAGATCCCGTGGCACCACTAACCACGAGAGAGAGAACGTTACTTTATAATTAATCAAATAAATAATTTAATTTAATAAGAAAAAACGCGCACTGAGTTTATCCTTATTTTGTCCCCACTAAATAAATCAATTATTATTTTAATAATTAAAATAACTCACCAATTCGATGTAAATAAATCAATAAGATAATCAATATAATATAAATAATATCCAAATATATTCCTCGGATGCTATTCCGTTTGGAAATTTATATATATATATATATCTGTATAACTTTTGAATAATTATTCCTCCTTATTAAAGTGATAAATCTATGGATATTCCTTAATCCTTCTTATACAAAAATAAATCCTCCTTTATAGTAAAATAACTACGATAAATCTCCGAAATCAAAACTACAGAAAACAACACTCTTTGTGCGATCGATAAGATTAGAAGATCGATAGGATCAGAATACTGAAGCAATACTGTACTTTGCGATCGATAGAATCAGAATATAGAAAAACACTGTACTTTTCGGTGGGTAGAATCAGAATGGCAATGATCCGTTTTTCCGAGTCACGCCAAACTTCTTCCCCGATTTTCTATCTCCCTCAATCTCCTAATATCCCTATCTGTTCTCTCTCTCGTTACCTGCGAGGGATACGGCAATATTATAATTCTCCAACCCTTCCGTATCCGTCACAGGTGTAATAAAGCTACCCGTATTTACCCTACTATAAATAAAAATGACAACTAATTTGCATAAGTTATCATTGTCCCAACTAGTATTTCGACTTTTCGTATTTAAGGTAATTACAGTCATATAACGTAATATGCTGTTATATTTACCCATACGGAAGTCTTATTCTCTAATAAAGTCATCTATTGATTGGTTCAATAGATCACTAAATTATTCTCTAGTTAACAGCGCTAAATTCAAATATACATTTATCTCCGTACTTTTATACACATGTTCCCCCACTATCCGCGTTCCGAATTCCCTATACTATATGCGCGCGATCCCCGTATCGATACGAGCGCGGACCGCGTGCTCAGTGTGCGCGCGCTTGAATCTAGATCGATTCAAGATGGCGACAACTGAGCGCGGGCCGGCACGTAAACAACGTGCCTCGCGACCGTTTCCCCGGGTGTGCGTGATCCCCACCGTCGGGAACAGTACTCGGGTACTATCGCGAAGTGGTGCGCGAACGTGCACGCACCAACAACGACTCTCCAGGCGACGCCCAGTGATGTTACTACATCACAATATATATATTTCATAGGATTTTTCTTATTTGTTTAATGGTATTCATTCGCTGGAGTTGTTCATTTGACTCTGGTTAATTACTTTTATTTGTATAAGTGCAGCTTATACATGATATATTATACAGCAGTTATTATACAGCTTATTCAAAAACAATATGTACTGAGAGCTGCATTGATATAAGAATTGAAAGAATTGAAAGTACCAACATAGGATAATTCTGTAATTGAGTCATTGATTTAATTAATGAAACAAATTTTGTGTAAGTAAATAATAATAAATGTGTGGTTCTGTCTTAAGTCTAACTATAAACTAAAATATATATTGTCTCACATATAGCATAAACAAATGTGTTATAATATAATAATGGGCAAATTTTAGGCGCTTCGAGAAGAAACTTTCTATTACATGTGCCAGTCCAGTTGTAATCTAAACTATATAGTATATATTTAGATTTACATAATTATATTTAAGGAATAAATCGATGATCCTTTATTCTAGGCAAGTTTAATTGTGACTTGTCAAGAAGAGAAAAAAATACATTGTACATATTATCTAATGGATATATAGTATGGTGGCGTAATTCACTGTTAACCGTAGTTGTATTTTTCTTTGAATAAATGATTATTAGATATGTCATAATACACAAATTTGTTTGTAAAATAAATACAATGCAACTAGGAAATGTTTCATTTTACTGTTTTGTAAGAAATAACCATTTTTTTAACGCATAAATGAAATGATATCTAAATATTTTTATTTTATTTTTCTTTTTTATTAATTTATTAAAATTATACACTGATGTATTAATAAAAACACCTTCTACGAAAATGTCAACATTTGCAAGTATGGTTTCCAATCTCACTTTGAAAAATGTTATCTGATAAAAAAATCTTTAATTATTACTCCCATCCTATTTCTACTTATATTTTGCTTAAACTCCATAAAAAGTTTCTGCATTAGAAAGTACTGAAATCAAATATCGACAAGTAATTTTAATTCAATATTAATATATTTTTTTTGCTTAAACTCCAAAAAATTTCTGCAATAGAAAGTACTGAATCAAAGTTTTAATTAATTTCCACAAAACTGATAAAAAGGAAACTTCTTTTTTTTAATTTTCTTTAAATAAACAATGTCTATCCTTCTTTATATGTAACTTATATTCCATAATAGTTTTCTGCAATTGAAAGTACTGAAATCAAAAACACCTTCCAAGAAGGTGTCAAAACCCGCAAGTATTGTTATTCTAATCAAACTTTGAAAATTGTTATCAGATAAATAAATTCTGCAATTGAATCTGACATTGTTATCTGATAAATAAATAATTTTAATTCTAACTCCCTTATTTTATCTATTTCTTTGAATTTTAATTAAACATTTTTTTTAATATTACAAAAATTACATATAAAAAATTTCTGCAGTTGATAGAACTGAAATCAAACTGAAATCGACAAGTATTTTGAATCGTACCATAAATATATATTTTAAATAAACATATATATATATATATATATTGTAATGGTAAGTGATGTACTCACTTAACATTATACGAATCAGGTAGGTAGAGTCGAATGCTATAAATAGATATAGGCATATTCGACGGCGCGAACGACTGATACCCGCGCGAGGAGAGAGGAAATTGGGGGGAGAGTCGCGCGCGCACGACAACTCGATAGAGAGAAGATATCGCGACGACACGTGAGACGAAGCATCCCGGTTTTAACTGTATTTTGGAGATACGTGATTTTTCCGTGGAGTTCTGTCGTTGTTTTACTCGTTCGTGATACCGTGGGTGACTTTGGTTTTAAGGTGTATTCAGGTGCAGTGGTGTTGTACACGCACACGCAAGAAAGTGATCGGTGGTCGAGATATTCTCCCACCGACATTTTTTCCTTTTTGAACGGCAAAAGAGGCGATAGGAGAGAGGAGTTATTCTTTCACGGTATTCGAGGTCCGAGGAAGCTAAATAAAAGTAAGTGGTACCACTTCCGTGCGAATAATTATTAGCTGTTATAGTTAATGCGAGCGTACGGGTAATATTAAGATAGTTAGTTCGCGTACCCCTTTCCCCTCTCGCGTTGAGTCAGTGTTTTCGACACAATCTCCGTGCGTTTTGACCTCGACCATACAGTTAAATGTTATTGTTTTCAAGCATCTGTTTTTAACTAAATAAATCTATTATTTGTTAATTTAGTTCAACCCGGGTTGATTTGTAATTTTCTCCAACCGGCGTATTATAATTTTATTCCTCCGTTTCCCTTCGAGTCGTATTACAAGATACGAATTTTCGCGGACTCACTTTTAATTTTCTTTCCGTGGTCCATTTTAGGGAAGAATATTATCATTTTTACCTGCTGTTGTTGGAAATCGTAATTCGATTTCCATACAACTTTAACGGCAAGTGTGCGGACAGGTAACCGCAGCCGCTGCGCGGGAAGATTTTGTAAACAACATATATATAGATATATACATTAGATCGAGTCATTAAGTGTGCAATATCTAGTCGGCGCAATTGTACAAGTTCGTTCGCCACGAACTAAAGATACGTAAGACGGACGACTCGGTAAGTTTTCCCCGGGCAAGCACACCGTTACATGGCGCCCAACTAAGTGAAGGAAAAAGTCCCTAGACGTTAGGATAACTGATTGCGCGTACACCCAGCACCGGTGAATCGTCACCCCCTAGATTGATAGTGAAACAAAATTAGGTTGGCAATAGTAAATGCCATTTCAGTTTGAAATAGCGGAATTTGAAATTGGAATCTTATTTGCTATCCAGTTTCATTTCATCTGATTTTGTGATTGGGACAAGTAACTTCTGCGTGAAAAAAATAGCTGCAATTTTTTTTTTTCATTTATATTTAGATAAATGAGATTGTTAAAAACGAAAAAAGGTTTTAAAATGAAAGAATTTAGTCCAAAAATTTAGTAAATTCTATGAAATTAAAAATTGTTTATTTATATAAAGCGGCGCGCAAGGAATTTAAAAGTTGAGCGCTTTGTTTTGAAACGTGAAGCTCGGCGCGCGCTTCTAAGAATTTACGCCAGCTCAGAACAATAACAAAGCGCTCAACATTAAAATTTAGAAAATTTCTAGTCAGTCTCGTGTTTGAATATTAGAAAATTTACTTAGGATAAAAAAAGACGGAAAATAAGCAATAATTTGTTAAAACCTTCACAACTCAATTTGTGTCTACCCTTTTTTCTGCCAACATTACCTACATACGTCCTCAACAGAGATTATTTAGTTTCTATTTTGTTTTTTAATTTAGGTTGTTGTAATTTAATGCAGTTTAATTTTATTTAGTTTGGTTTAGGTATATTTGGTAGTAAAAAAGGAAAAAACAGCCTTATAAAAAATATGCTAAAACGGCAAGTGGAGCAAAATTCTGCAATAATTGCTGGCATGTTTGAAGCCGGCATGTCAGCAACTGCCATTGCTCAAGTGACCGGGTTTGATAAAAATACTGTTCTTAAATGGACCCGGCGCTATCAGGAGCACGGCACTGCTGGATTGATGGACAATAGAGCCCACAATTCTAGTCCGCGTATAACAACCCGCGAGGAAGACCTCCTGTTTATCGAAGAAGTAGCCCAAAATCCATTTGAGCCGATTAAATTAGCAACTGCAAATGTTAACTTGAGAGATGTTTCGGCAATGGTTCTTCGAAGGCGCTTGAAGGAACATGGTATGAATTGTCACAAAGCGGCTAAGAAAATTGCGTTGACAGACGACAACAAATTGTTGCGACTGGATTACGCAAACCGCCTACAAAATCTAGCGGTCGAAGAATGGCAACAAGTTATTTGGTCAGACGAAAAAGTAAGTAAAATCATATATAATTTGCAAATAAATTATATAAATGCATGATAAATAAATAAAACAATAAATAAATGAAACAATAAATAAATTATTAGGTGTTTTCAACTGATAAAGACGGCCGATATCGAGTGTGGCGTCTTGACAGGGAGCGCTACCATGCGCAAAACGTCCTCCCAATATACAGGAGCGGAAGGGTGACTGCTGCAATGTGGGCTTGGATAACAGCTGATGGGCCAGGAGAAATTACCGAGGTCACTCGAAGGATGAACTCAGAGGAGTATGTGATGATTTTAGATCATATTATGCTGCCATCAGTTCGCATGTTGTATCCGGCGTTGGAGCGTCCACAACTTTTTTTTATGCAGGATAATTGTCCCGCCCACACCGCGAGAGCGACAATGGCCTGGTTTGAAAATCATCCCGATATTACCGTCATTGAGTGGCCGGCACGATCCCCAGATCTTAACCCGATTGAGAATGTTTGGGCTGAACTGGTTAGGGATGTCCGACCACGAGGTGATCTTCGAACCCGCGCTGATCTCATCGCGGCTATAAATCAGTCTTGGGAGGAATTGCGAGGTAGAGTAGATTATTTTCATAAACTCGTCAATTCTATTCCAGGCAGATTACAGCAAATAATAGCTGCAGAAGGTGGATGGATTAATTATTAGAATTCTTTTTTGTCACTATTATTGTTACTGCTATTAATGTTATAATTAATTATTACGAATATATGTAATACAAAAAAATGTATCTGTAAAAACGAGCATTGAAAATGTAATTATTTTGAACATTATGTTTTTTTTTAAATTGTCACAATTCAAATAATAAAGAACTATGATAAAAATATGGAAAATATAATTATAACATATTATATTCTAATAATCGAACACGAGACTGACTAGAAATTTTCTAAATTTTAATGTTGAGCGCTTTGTTATTGTTCTGAGCTGGCGTAAATTCTTAGAAGCGCGCGCCGAGCTTCACGTTTCAAAACAAAGCGCTCAACTTTTAAATTCCTTGCGCGCCGCTTTATATAATTAAACAATTTTTAATTTCATAGAATTTACTAAATTTTTGGACTAAATTCTTTCATTTTAAAACCTTTTTTCGTTTTTAACAATCTCAGTTATCTAAATATAAATGAAAAAAAAAAATTGCAACTATTTTTTTCACGCAGAAGTTACTTGTCCCAATCACAAAATCAGATGAAATGAAACTGGATAGCAAATAAGATTTCAATTTCAAATTCCGCTATTTCAAACTGAAATGGCATTTACTATTGCCAACCTAATTTTGTTTCACTATCAATCTAGGGGGTGACGATTCACCGGTGCTGGGTGTACACGGCGCTCGACAAGGGAATAGGAACGGACCGGAATTGAATTGTTTGAACATATGCTCGGTTGAGTTACGTGTGTTTAAGGATTAATACGTTAGTTACGTGGATTAATGTATTAATTATTGTCGACAATTGAATTAATTGAATTGCAATTAATTTCAGTTAATAAATTATTGTGTTTGACAATAATTTAGATAACTTTATCGGATTTTCTTCGTTTTTTTTTTGTTTTTATCAGGAAGAAATCCGAAGTCGACAATAATAAAATTTTTTTTAGATAATTATTGTCACACGTAAATCATAATAATTTTAGATTTATTTATTTATATGAGACAGAATGGTTTGAGGTCCGCGATTTAATAACACGTGTCCCTGATTCCGTATAGGTTAGTCGGAAAATTAGCGAAAATAATTTTTGCGACTTAATAAAAATTGTTAATACCTGTGCAAGGGTGTGATTTTTGGAATTTGCTTTTGTTATAATTTTGACTACGCGTATCGGCTCTCGCGTCATAATAAAAATTGTATTTATTTTTTTTTATGTAATACGCGATTGTAAGAGGTCACTGCGACAGATATTCTATATAGTTAAGTAGGAATATATTTATTTGTTAATTTATTTATTGATAATTTATTAATTTATTTGTTAATTCGTTGACGAATTTGTTTAATTTTAAGTATATTTGCGTGCGCTGGTGACCGAGAGCCGAGGATAATCCGTTTTCTTCCTCATTTTTATCGGATTAAAAATTTTTATTATTTGTTTATTACTTCGTTTGATTTATTTATTGTACGAAAGTTTTTTTTTGGTTTTGTTGTAGATCGGGTACAGTATTTTAAAATAAATTAAACTGAAACGCGTATAACAAATTTAAATTGAAAGTGAAATTTAATTTATTTTGTGAAATAGTGGTCAAAATTATAAAATTTTTTATCACAAGCAAGTTTCAAATTGGTGAGCGTAAGGTGTTTCGTTTAAAAGGGAAAAGATCACAATCTTCAACACAGTGGCCCAATAATTTAGTAGTTTAACGCCACCTAGTGTTGAATAACAGGACCTTGCACAAGTACCTGCGGAAGCGATTTTTCTTTATTTTTGTTTTGTTAAGAAATCGGCGATAATTTTAAGTTAGTATGGCAGAGTCGATGACTAACCAGATTGACAACTGGATTGATACTAAATCCGGTGAACAGATCAAGGCTCACCTCGAGTCGTTGGAGATGCGGGTTGACGGCCCAAATTATAAGAGAGCCGAGCGTCTCCAACGGTGGTTAATGGGTAATTATACGGCTCAGGATTTCGCTGAAGAAACAAATCTGTTGGCAGATCGCGAAAGGCGAAATAGGCGGAGGTCGGATTGGTTTGAGGCTATGTTCGCCTAGAATCCGGCACTACCTGATCCGGATTCTGATCCAAATGTTGTAGAAGTTTTACAACAGACTCTTGCGCTGGATGTTCCAGACATAGAAAGGCAAGAGACAGACGTAGATGCTGAGGTAGATCAGCATACGGAGGATCAGCAATCCGAGGTCTCCAGCCAAGAAACTAACAAAGAGGAATGGATCACGTTAGTGTCTACAGGCGGAGCACAGTTTGAAATACCGGAAACATTCGTTGCGATGTTGACGTTGCAGTTGAAGCAGCAGGCCGTCATGACAGCACGGATAAAAGATTTGGAAGATCAAGTGAGTGCTCTGAGATTGGACTTCTACGCCCGCGATGGTACGCAGAGAACGAGTACCAACAGAAATAGAGAGCCGAACCAACATGTCCGATTCCAGGACACGTATACGTGTCACACACTGGATGATACGGACGAAAGACCACGACAAGTGCAGGCAGAGTGTGAGGGTTATCAAGCACCTCAAGCACCTGCTAGAGGAGCTTTGGGGAGGGGCGAGATATGGAGACAAGGTCAGCCTCCATATTCTAGCTCTCCCTACCCTAGTCGGATGGACTCGAACGTAACCGGCCAGTCTACAACTAGATCGGCCGGGACAGTGCGCGATGTCGGCGCAATTGTTCGTAAGTGGGGAGTTCGATTCTCTGGAGACAAAAGCCAGAGTATCGAAGCATTTCTTGCGCGAGTAGAAGATTGTAGGATACTCGCCAACCTCAGCGAGGACGAGGTGTTACCGTCCTTGTCGGAACTTCTCACCGATAACGCAGCTACGTGGTATCGGAATGTGAAGGATAGATGGCACTCCTGGCAAGATTTTGTGAGATAGGCCAAGATGTGGTACGGAATGGGCCAGAGTTATCAACAACGGCTCATCGAGGAGTCTAACGCTCGCACGCAAGGCGAAGATGAGCCGGTAAGGGATTATATCACCTGCTCGATTGCGATTATGCGTAAGCTCAAGCCGATTCCGGATGAGCGGAGCCAGTTAGATCACCTGTACCGCAATATGCTACCTCAACTCCAACGTTTATTTAAGAGAGTTGAAGCTCGGTCGATCGAGAGTTTTTTGCAATTGGCGTTGGACGCCGAGCAAACACTCGAACGAGAAAAATTATATCGGCCGCCTCCCGCAGAAGAAGACTTGATGCTACCTTAGTTAGCATATAAGTCGCGGAATAAGAAGCGGCCGAGCGCTAAACCAAAGGTAGCAAGCGTAGCCAAGGAATCGAGTGAACCGGCTCCAACAGATCTTTTGGAACGATTCACCAAAATCCTCGAGGAGACGCTAGTCTCCGTTAAGACGAGTTGCCATACAGCTGGGGTGGGAGGCAAGGTGGATGTCTCTCAAAGCAAGAAGACCCACAGATCACCTCCTCGGTTCAAATGGGGACAGAGGAAGGGTAATCGCAGGAGTCCTGACCGACAGTCATCGAGTGGCCATACGTCAAGAAACGACGAGAAGTCGAATGCCGGTGATAAGGAAAAGCGAAAGGAGGTTGTCCCCAAGCCCGTAGCTTGCAATATATGTGGCAAACTGGGCAATACAATTAGGACGTGTCCTGATTGTGCAAAAAACGCGCGGGGAAGCGGCTAGAGGGGACAGCCGCTGATCCCGAGGTTGAGGGAGTCCCCGGAGAAGCGGTCGTAATCCTCGAGTCTCGAGGCAGTCAAGCTGCAGAGAAGCGTCAAGAAGATCTGACGATAAGTGATCCCAGAGAAGTTAGGACGGATCCGGTCACGAGTAAAATTTTACTGATCCAGTTCGACAGCGAACAGCTGGAGCTGTTGGTGGCCCGCCTCATACAGAGTGGCATAAATGAGCCACAGACGCTGGAGCTCCTCCATGTCATAACCACCGCCGTGGACCAGGCCGTGAGAGACGAGGAGGAGGAGCGACGGCGGAGGCAGGCGGACCGAGACGCGGTGATGATAGTGGAGGATGGTCCGGATGGAATACCCGTCCATCCATCCAGCGGCCTGGTAGTCGAGCCGGAACTACCCCAGGCTACAGGCCCGATCCCCGCAGGTCCACCACCGCCAAGGGCCAGGGCTGAACAACAGCCCAGGGAGCCGGAGGTCCGGCTCCCCAACCAACTCCCGGGAGATTCAGAGGAGTATACTCCTCTTCGACGCCCGGGAAGAAGTACTCCGGATCCGAGCGAGGCTTCGACGTCTCGATCCGGTCCGACCCCACAGGATCCATCGGAGAACGGGGAAGAAGCGTGGTGCACCGTGTTGGAGGCATTGACCAAGGCCCGTGAGTCCTTTAAGGCCACGTCAATTGCCGAAAATCACGCCTTCGCCTTGTTCGATGAATTCAAGGCGAAGTTCCCCGAAGCCTCCGATAAAACTGATCCCTGGGAGGCCATGATTGAGCACCGCAAGGCGGAGCGCCAAGCGGTGTCGGCCATGAGGGCGGATCGGAGAGAAAGAGAGGCGGAAGCCGCTCGTGTCAAGGAACGGCAGAGGCGCGAAGAAGCCGCTCGGAGGGCCCACGAGGATCGGATAGACTCGAGGAAAGGGTCAAGGAGGCCCAACGCCAGTTAGCCAGAGCTCGTGAAGAGGAAGAGCGGGCTCAGGCTAATTTGGAGGGTAGAACTCCAGGACCGAAGAGAGGGTCTGAGCCGAAGTGCTCCATATGTAGGGAGTGGGGGGTCCTCGATCCGGAGGACTGTCCGAGGAGGTCGAAGCATAAGGAGATTCGGCGGCAGAAGAAGGAGAGGTACTGCGAGAATCAACATAGAAAACAGGAGTAGATGTATAGCGGTACCTCCTTGTAAATAGATGAATATGTAAGATAATGAAATATAGTTTTTTTATATACTCCCGATGTACTTCCTTTGAGTGAGTTCATTCTTTGTCATACCCGAGTCGTTATATCCTATCCTTTATTCGTATTTCTGGTACAGATACCACATACCCAGTATGCGGAATCTGGCAGGGGGATGTAATGGTAAGTGATGTACTCACTTAACATTATACGAATCAGGTAGGTAGAGTCGAATGCTATAAATAGATATAGGCATATTCGACGGCGCGAACGACTGATACCCGCGCGAGGAGAGAGGAAATTGGGGGGAGAGTCGCGCGCGCACGACAACTCGATAGAGAGAAGATATCGCGACGACACGTGAGGCGAAGCATCCCGGTTTTAACTGTATTTTGGAGATACGTGATTTTTCCGTGGAGTTCTGTCGTTGTTTTACTCGTTCGTGATACCGTGGGTGACTTTGGTTTTAAGGTGTATTCAGGTGCAGTGGTGTTGTACACGCACACGCAAGAAAGTGATCGGTGGTCGAGATATTCTCCCACCGACATTTTTTCCTTTTTGAACGGCAAAAGAGGCGATAGGAGAGAGGAGTTATTCTTTCACGGTATTCGAGGTCCGAGGAAGCTAAATAAAAGTAAGTGGTACCACTTCCGTGCGAATAATTATTAGCTGTTATAGTTAATGCGAGCGTACGGGTAATATTAAGATAGTTAGTTCGCGTACCCCTTTCCCCTCTCGCGTTGAGTCAGTGTTTTCGACACAATCTCCGTGCGTTTTGACCTCGACCATACAGTTAAATGTTATTGTTTTCAAGCATCTGTTTTTAACTAAATAAATCTATTATTTGTTAATTTAGTTCAACCCGGGTTGATTTGTAATTTTCTCCAACCGGCGTATTATAATTTTATTCCTCCGTTTCCCTTCGAGTCGTATTACAAGATACGAATTTTCGCGGACTCACTTTTAATTTTCTTTCCGTGGTCCATTTTAGGGAAGAATATTATCATTTTTACCTGCTGTTGTTGGAAATCGTAATTCGATTTCCATACAACTTTAACGGCAAGTGTGCGGACAGGTAACCGCAGCCGCTGCGCGGGAAGATTTTGTAAACAACATATATATAGATATATACATTAGATCGAGTCATTAAGTGTGCAATATCTAGTCGGCGAAATTGTACAAGTTCGTTCGCCACGAACTAAAGATACGTAAGACGGACGACTCGGTAAGTTTTCCCCGGGCAAGCACATCGTTACAATATATATATATATATATATATATATATATTACTTAAACTTCGTAAAAAATTTCTGCAATTGAAAGCACTGAAATCAAACTGTATCTAAATCGACAAGTATTTTGAACCATGCAAAAATTTCTACCAATCTGAATACAGATTTTTTTATATGAAAAGTATCTTACACTATTATTTTTCATTTCTGGCCCTCACATGTTTTACAGTAATAAATAAATAATATTCTAATGATGTTAATTTGTGCAAAATTAATTTCTGCGAAACTAATAAAATGGATTTCTTCTTTTTTATTCTTTTAAATAAAATAATACTTGTTGCTCAAAAAAAGATTCTGAATGCTGCTTCATATTAGTATTGTCAATATCATCAAAGCTATTTAAGTCAAATTTTACTTCAATAGGATTTTCTTTTGTTAAGTCATAAAATACATAAACAATTATGTTAAAGTAGATATTAGTTATTAGTAGACAATAGTATAAGAATAATGCACATCCACAGAACAATTACAAACATCTTCCAAATAAGATTTCAAATCATCATATTGTTTTTTCCGTTTGTGATACGTGTCTAAGTGTAACTTAAGATTTCTTACAAATATTGGAGTATTTACAATATTATCCAAAAAGGTGTTTCTTTAACAACTTGATGCAAATCTATGGCCAATGGAATATCCAAAACTCCAAATATTCCCTTATTATTTTCATTAAAAATTTGAACAGTATGTTTTTTTACAGCCTACTAACCCGTACGGCGACTCTTACGCGCAGAGCACGCTAAATATGTAAATACATCTACTGCAACCAAATTCGTGCCCGACTGTATGCGCGTGATTATATCGACTACTAGGATGTATAGAAACGCTACACATCCTAGTAAGATGTATACAAATTCTCCATATCGTCGACCGTCCACTTGAAAATCGAGACCAACGTCTTCGAAACGCGTAGTACATAATCTCTAGCAGAAACAAATGATAGGAGTCGCGTGTGGTATCGGATTCCCAAAACTCGATGTCTTACAAACGAGCCCAGGCTAACACACAGTTGTTTTCTGTATAGCCTAATATAAACAAAAGCTTGCAGTTAAAAATTTAATGCTTCGCTAGAACCATGCATTAACGTTATATCTAGTATCGAACCGCTTCTCGCAGAGTACAGATCTAACTTTCCTCGTGACGTTATATCCAAGTATGAAAATTCATTTATTAAATTTTGTAGTTTTTAAAAACTTAGACGTCCTTTTTTAATATTATATCTAGTACTATACTAACTTTTGTAAATATACGCTACTAATTTAGATTTTAAAAAAGATTTAAAAAATGAACAGTTTATTAAATAATGGTAACAAAAGTACAAGTGATAGTGAAAGTGATGAAGAGTGTAAAATTCAAATAAATGAACTAATTAATAAAGCCAAGTCTAATATAATACCAAAAAACTCAAAAAAATTGTATGAATTACAATATACAAAATTTGAAATGTGGTGTAAAGAAATGAAAGTAACAAATACAGACGAAAGGATTGTTCTAGCCTATTTTGAAAAATTATCAGAAAATTACAAAGCAACATCATTATGGGCCATTTACACCAAGTTGAAATCAATGCTGGTATTAAAACAAAATATAGATATTAGTAAGTACTTGGAATTACAATGTATTTTAAAGACAAAATCGAAACATCACAATGCCCAAAAATTGAAAGTATTTACAAATGAAGAAGTTAGTAAATTTATTAATAATGCTCCAGATGATAATTATCTTTTACATAAGGTTAATTAAAATTTATAATACACGCAGATATATTTATGTTCTAAATATTTTGTATTTTAATAATTATTCGTATTTAGGTAGCTTTAATTATTGGAGTACATGGCTGTCTCCGCAAAAAAGAATTATTAAACATAAATATAAAAGACATAAAACTCCAAGGATCACTTTATCACATAACAATACCTGTTACGAAAACAGGTATCAGCAAATCATTTGTTACGAGTGCAGATACCTTTCCAATTATTGAAAAATACTTGAAGCTTCGTCCTCAAGGCATGCAACGGTTTTTCCTTCAATATCGAAATAAAAAATGTGTTCGGCAGGTAATATCTACATTTCATTTAATTCTATTATCTACGGAAAAATGACAAATTAATACATAATGTAACCATTGTTTATAGCACGTGGGAAAAGGAAAAATTGGTACTATACCTTATGAAATCGCAAAATTCTTTAACCTTCCCGAACCCAAAAAGTACACAGGACATGCCTTTAGAAGAACTTCAGCCACTTTAATCGCTGACAAAGGCGTGGATATAATAACATTAAAGAGACATGGAGGATGGAAGAGTAGCAGTGTAGCTGAAAGCTATATAAATGATTCGATGCGAAATAAAACGGATATTAGTAAAATGATTTAATCTTCAATTATAATTAATAAACCCACTATATATTTGAAGATACGGGAATGTCATATTATATATATATATATATATATATATATATATATAAATCCAAAGGCCCCCCGATTAATTTTAGAATTTGAAAATTTAAAATAACAGTTAAATTTAAGGGTTAAATTAGCTGTCTATAATGGCTCTCGCGCTATACTTGCGTCAGGCGCTATCGCGCCTTTTGATATAATATATATACGTGACAACTGTGTTGAAAAAGATTAGCAGCAGCTCCCTCTCAAGGAATTTTTCAGAGGCTGACTGGCGGTTTTTACCTCTGTCCGCACTCTCTCACGGGCTGGAAAGCAATTAGACATATATATATATATATATATATATATATATGGGAGATTCCATGTAAAGTGATCCAGTTAAAAAATAAAATTTTGTTTTAATGTATGGAATCAGTAAGAAACTACTTGAATAGAGTGTAGCTAAATTTTTTTACCTGAATTACAATTAGTACCAAAGCTGTAGCCAATCAAAAAATCGAATTTTTTGAAAAAATTGACTTTTTGGCCATTTTTATCACTTAATAACTCAAAATCTAACAATTTTTTCTTATATACATTAAATTTGAAAAAGTTTATTAATTTCAAGAAGAATCAGTTAAAATATTTCATTTATATTATTTTAAAACATTGAATATAGTTATAATCAATAAAAACCTTTATAGTAAAAAAAAAGGTTGTACGATCAAAAATATTCTATCCATTCAAAAATCTAATTCATCGATGATTAAGTACCTTCAAAATAATGCAAAGTTTGAGTGCGGCAGAGCATTTTAGACAAAGTTATGGTGCTTTATTTCATAAAAAAAAATTTCTTAAAAAAAAGAGAGCCAATGCATTTTATGAAGAAAACACACTAACCGTATACTTGCATTCAAACAATATGACACTATTATTCCTCAATATTACTAAAATATACTATTTATTGTTAGTTACTGATACTTTTATTTAGTTGTCATTTAAGTCTAATACTTTTAGTTATACCTGTTATATAATTGGATTTATTGGAATTATAAAAAGTTTCAGGTATTTATCCAATTATATAACAGGTATAACTGCTTATACCTACTGTTTTGTGTTTGTAAGCAACTTAGAGATTAAAAAGTATCAGTGACTAACAATAAATAGTATATTTTAGTAATATTGAGGAATAATAGTGTCATATTGTTTGAATGCAAGTATACGGTTAGTGTGTTTTCTTCATAAAATGCATTGGCTCTCTTTTTTTTAAGAAATTTGCCTAAAACACCATAACTTTGTCTAAAATGCTCTGCCGCACTCAAACTTTGCATTATTTTGAAGGTACTTAATCATCGATGAATTAGATTTTTGAATGGATAGAATATTTTTGATCGTACAACCTTTTTTTTTACTATAAAGGTTTTTATTGATTATAACTATATTCAATGTTTTAAAATAATATAAATGAAATATTTCAACTGATTCTTCTTGAAATTAATAAACTTTTTCAAATTTAATGTATATAAGAAAAAATTGTTAGATTTTGAGTTATTAAGTGATAAAAATGGCCAAAAAGTCAATTTTTTCAAAAAATTCGATTTTTTGATTGGCTACAGCTTTGGTACTAATTGTAATTCAGGTAAAAAAATTTAGCTACACTCTATTCAAGTAGTTTCTTACTGATTCCATACATTAAAACAAAATTTTATTTTTTAACTGGATCACTTCACATGGAATCTCCCATATATATATATATATAATATAATATATATAATATATATATATATATAATATATATATATATAAATATATATATATATATAAATATATATATATATATGAGGTAGACGAAAATAAGGAAGAAGAAAAAATTTCGTAAAGACCGACGCGGTGGCGGAGTGGCGGAGACGCACCTCGGCCGATCACGAAAGTTAAGCAGCACTGAGTGCGGTTCGTACTTGGATGGGTGACTATATTCTTGTGCGGCTTTCGGGATCGGTTAGGTGTTTTTCCACACTTCACAACGTGAGCGGGAGGTGTGAAACATTCGGTTTCGGTGTCAAGGCCTACGCAATGTGACTTTGACACCCAAAAAGAATGTTTCGAATTCACCGGCCATCTCGGGTGAGGTTTTCCCTGTTTCACAGGTTTCCCTCATCCACGGGCATAACCCCGGGCGAATGCGAGATGGTGGGGTTTTTAAAGAGAGGGATAAAAGCACCCACACATAGGTGGTAGGTGGACACCGTTAAAGTCCCCAGGGGGATAAACGGTAGGAAGTGCCAGAAAAAAGAGTGCACAAAATCAAGAATAAAATTTCGTAAAGGAAATCAACAAGCAATTTCTTTGTCATGATTTTTCTTCAATATCCGTCAATGAATTTACATAGAATTGGATGTAAAGTGAAGATAAATAAATAGAGAATACGAGGTTTGATCGATTACATATTGAATATAATGTAATATAGAGATTATCTTTTTTAAAGACATCAAAAATCTGAGGGGTTAAATTAGCTGTCTATAATGGCTCTCGCGCTATACTTGCGTCAGGCGCTATCGCGCCTTTTGATTTATAAATATGAATGAATGAAAAATAAATTAATTTCTTGAGATTAAAATATTTTTGAATATTAAACGAATTTCTGCAATAAGTGATGACATTTATTTCGTACCCTGTTGACGAACACCAAAGATATACCAACTCCCAAACCGAAATAGTAAAAAACAGAGTTTGTGTTTACGTCATTGATTTTAGCTAACGCTGAAAATGAATGCCGCAGCATTTTATGTAACCTTCAAAAATAAGGTTGGAGCTCGATATTTTGTTTTGGAAACTAAAATTTCATCGCGAAATAGACATTTTCATGAACAAAGATAATTTTAGGACCTTTTTACTTTTTTTCCCGTTTTGACCTCATCAATAACGCTAAAAAGCTAGATCAAACTTTCGCTTATTCAAATAAAATACAATATGACCTTGACTGTAAATTTTCAAGGTTAAGGATACCGCAGTGATTTTTTAAAGTATTTTTTATAAACAGTATATAAAATTACGAAAGAAATCACTCTAAAATTCTCGCTTCTACTAGGGATGAAATTTGACCTTGAAATACCTATTTTCAAGGTGAATAATATTTTGAGGAATTATAAAACTATTTTATATACATTCAAAACATCAAATTTGATCTAAAAACATTAAATATGTATATTTGAAGTGGTCGATATATCGATCACCCCCGCAGTCAAAATGTTAATAATTGTAAATCAAGGATTAATAAAAAAGAAGACTCGCGATATTTAAGCCGTCAATTTAAGAATATAATGATTATAATCGGCGAGTTCTAAAAAATTGACTTTCCTAATTAAAAGTTCCTTCCGTATTAAAGTTTACTTGACGACGCCTACCCAGGGTATACTGTAATTTACGTACGGCGACTCTGGTAAATCTGCTTTTTGTTTGTTTGTTTTTACTTGATTATTGTATTATTAATAATTTCTGCGTATTAAATTTACCACTTGATGACGTCTGAAAACCTGGCAGACGAAACATTGTACATATATTAAATTAGTTTATTTATTTATTGAAATAAGAAATAATATATTAAAAAAGAAACAATATATTTATTACGTTTTATACTAATATCTATGTGTTTGTTTAAATCTAAAAACCAATAAAAGTGTAAATACCAATATAACCAAAATAACCAATAATAGTGTGAAATAAAATTATATGAAAAACAAGTATACATAGATTCCACAGATTGAGATGAAATCAAAGAATTGTGTTATCAGCTAAAATAATAACATTTTGAATTAATTTTATTAATTTTAATAATTAAGAATGTTTTAGATTAAATAATAATTTATAATACTGGATAGAAATAATTTATTATTATCCATAAGTGTCTCAATATTGTTGTCTGTGGCAGTATTTATTGAATGAATATTATAATTAATAATTATTAATATTGCTTCGATGTTAGCGGAGCAAATAAGTAAGTTATCCACCTTGACGGAACGGGTTAAAGAGCTGGAAGTACAGATGCGCACCGTCAATAGCAAGTTGGACTTACCAAGCGGTGCACACGCTTCCAGCACAAACAAAACCCGGGAGCCAACCCAACATGTCCAGTTCCAGGACACCTATACGCGTTACACCCTGGACGAGACGGACATCAGACCACAACACGTGCAGGTAGAGCCTGAGGGGTCTCAAGCACCTCATGCAGATGCTGGAGGAGCTTGGGGGAGGGGTGACACACGGAGACCGAGACAGCCTCCAAGTTCAAGCTCTCCCTACCCTAATCTGAAGGACTTTTACGAGTCCGGCCAATCAGCGTCGAGATCAGCCGGGATATCGCGCGATGTTGGTGCGGTGTTTCGTAAGTGGGGGGTTCGATTCTCTGGCGACAAAAGCCAGAGTATCGATGCCTTCCTTGCGAGAGTCGAAGACTGTCGGATTCTCGCCAACCTCAGCGAGGAGGAGGTGTTGCCGTCCTTGTCCGAACTTCTCACTGGAACCGCAGCTACGTGGTACCGGAATGAGAAGGACAACTGGCGCTCGTGGCAAGATTTTGTGAAATCTGCCAAGAATTGGTACGGTATGAGCCAAAGCTTTCAGCAAAGGCTCATCGAGGAGTCCAATGCTCGGACACAGGGTGAGGATGAGCCGGTGAGAGATTACATCACCTGCTCAATCGCAATCATGCGAAAACTCAACCCGATCCCGAGCGAGCATAGGCAATTGGACCATCTCTACCGTAACATGCTACCTCAGCTTCAGCGGTTCTTTAAGAGAGCTGAAGCCAAATCGGTTGAAGATTTATTGGAGTTGGCGATGGACGCCGAGCAAACGCTCGAGCGGAAAAAGTTATATCGACCGCCTCCAGCAGAGGAAGATTTAATGCTGCCGGAACTTGCTTACAAGCAAGTGTGGCTATGGAGGTGAGTGAGTCGAGTCGGGAAGATCCGATTGAACGGCTCACAAAAGTCCTGGAAGAAACCCTTAGGATCATGCAAACGAGTAGCCAGACAGCTTGGGTTAAGATGGATAAAGATACGCCACCTAGGAAGAAAATCCACAAGTCTCCTCCTCAGTTTAGAAGGAGGAAGGAGACACGTAAAAGTCCTGCTCGACGGTCATCGAGTGGTTCATTTTCGAAGCTTGGGGAATCGTCGGATTCAAGAAAGATCAAGAGAAAAGAAGACTTCCCCGAGCCGATAAAGTGCCACACTTGTGGTAAGTTGGGGTACACCGTTAAGACGTGCCCTGACTGCGCAAAAAACGCGCGGGGAAGCTGTTAGTGGGGACAACCGCATACCCCAAAGTACAGGGAGTTCCCAAGGAGGAAAAAGGTCTAACTCCCGATTACCGAGATAGCCCAGCTGCAATTAAGCAGAAAAGAAAAGGACTGATTCCTGACAGATCCCAGGAAGTCGGCATGGATCCGGAGACCAGCGATGTCCTAAAGTTAGTGACATCGAGCACTAGCCGAAGGAGTTATTGTCCTGAGGACGAGACGCGCTGGTGATCTCAGGTTGACGTAGGTGGATTCCGGATTCGTGCGTTGTTCGATCCAGGTGCATCGACAACCGTAATGGGTCCGAGCGGTTTGCAGTTAGCAACCGCTCTAGGCAGGTCGCTTCTCGAGTCGCGAGCTGGCAATGCCAAGCTCGCTGATGGTAGTACTCATCCGTTGTGTGGTCACGTAATGCTACCATGTACTATCGGTAAAGAGACTCGAGAAATACGTGTTGCGATCATGCCGAACCTGGATGCTGAATGCTACATCGGAGTAAATTTTATCCGAGCATTCCGAGCCGTCCTAGACCCAGATTCCGACCGTTTATTCCTAAAGGCAACGGATCAAGTCCTACAGTCGGAAGTGGCAAGTATGGAAAGTGGCAATGCTTCATTATCGTCAGCAGGTGTCGCTGACGTAACAGAAGTAGAGCGCACACAATTGCGCGAACTTCTAGACCGAGTGTTGTCCACAACCGTATAATCGACGTCGGATCAGTCCAGGCCGATCAAACAGAGGTACTACCCCGTCTCTGATAAGATTCGAGAGGAAATACAACGTCAAGTTCGCGAGATGCTCAAGACTGACGTTATTGAACCCTCTTAAAGCGGTTGGTCCAGCCCCGTGGTGATGGCGAAGAAGGGTGAGAATACTAGACGTTTTTGTATCGATTTTAGGAAAGTCAACGCTTTGACGAAACCTGATGCATATCCTTTGCCATATATACAGGATATTCTACGCAAACTCAAAAAAGCCCGATACATCTCCACGATCGACATGAAGTGTGCGTACCACCAGAAACCTTTACAGGTGGAGTCGCGCCCGATAACGGCTTTTACGGTACCTGGAATGGGTTTGTTCCAGTTTACTCGCATGCCGTATGGATTGACAAATGCTGGCGCGACATTCCAGCGCATGTTCGATCAGGTGATTGGACCAGAACTCGAACCGGTTGCTTATGCATATCTCGATGATATCATTATTGTCACTGAGACGTTTGAAGAGCATAAGCAACTGTTGATCGAGGTGTTAACTCGCTTGGCAGAAGCCGGTTTATCTGTTAACCGGGAGAAATGTGTCTTCTGCCAGCCCGAAGTGAGATATTTGGGTGTGCCAGTTAACCGAGAAGGGATACGACCTGACCCAGCTGAAACGGAGCCGATTAAAGAATATCCGGCTCCCAAGAATTTGAAGCAGTTAAGGTTTCTCGGTATGGCATCTTGGTACAGGCGCTTCATGCACGACTATGTTACCATAGCTGAGCCGCTAACGCGTTTGACCAAGAAAGACCAGAAGTATCTTTGGCTGGAACCCGTTCTGCAAACTCCCGATGAGAATGGTGAGTATGTGGTCCAGACTGACGCTAGTGACACTGGTATTGGTGCAGTGTTGCTACAGATTGTCGGCGGAGAAAAGAGAGTTATCTGGAGTTCGCCAGTAGAATCCTCTCGCCCACTGGACGCAATTACAGCGTCACAGAACGGGAATGCCTGGCCGTATTATGGGCGATTAAGAAGTTTAGACCATACATCGAAGGTTACCAGTTTAAAGTTGTCACTGACCACATTAGTTTCTGTTCGTACGCAATATACGCAATCCAACGAGCCGGCTCGCCAGATGGGCTTTAGAACTCCAGTCTCATAACTTTACTATTGAGCACAGGAAAGGAGCTCTAAACTACGTTCCTGATGCACTTTCTCGTATGTACGAGGAAGACGAGCCGGCCTTATCCTCCGTCTCTTGGAGCCAGACTACTAAGGACCCCTGGTACCTTTCGTGGACCAAAGACGTAAGTGAGCGGCCGAGAGAATTTCCTGATTGGAAGATCCAAGGTGGAAACCTGTATTCGTATCGGGTGGATACTGAATCGGATGACGCCATGGAAGATCAAGACGCTTAGAAGTTGGTTGTACCCGAAGAGCACAAGCAGACCATCCTCCGAGAATGTCGTGATGATCCGGCAGCTGGCCATCTAGGTAGAGAAAAGACATTTGCTCGCGTGGCAAAGTTATATTATTGGCCACGTTACTATGCCGAAGTTGGCGAGTATGTACGCAAATTTCAGGTGTGCCAGCAACGCAAGGTGGAGCAACGCCTTCCCATGGGTTTGATGGGTAGGCGAGTGGTTGAAAAGCCATGGCAAGTGGTAGCAGGAGATGTTACTGGACCACTTCCCCGCTCCACACACGGATTTGAATATATTTTGATCTTCCAAGACTTGTTCACGCGCTGGATTGAAGCAGTGCCGATCCGGAAAGCTAACGCTAAGACGATCGTGAAAGAGTTACACGAACGAGTCGTCATGCGTTTTGGCACACCGGAAGTATTTTTATCCGACAACGGCACTGAGTTCAAGAACAAGCTCTTAGATGATTATCTCGTGAAACGAGGAATATTTCATACAACTATTCCTCCGTACCACGCTCAGGCCAATCCCGTCGAACGTGCTAATCGGACGCTGAAAACGATGGTAGCGTCTTACATTACCGAGAAACACAACACTTGGGACGAGAAGTAACCAGACCTTGTGTTTGCTTTAAATACGGCGGTACAGAGTTCGACAGGATGGAGCCTGGCCATGTTAAATTACGGCCGGCAGGCTGAGCCACCCGGCTCTGCTCGTCGAGTTCAAGACGAGCTGACTCAGCAACGTTTGTAGTACCAACGTTTGATTGAATGGAGTGATCGGCTATCACGACTACCTGAGCTTCACAAGAAAGCTTCAGCTAGAGCTAATAAAGCTCAGGATAGACAAACTGGTTACTATAATGCCGGGAGACGAGCGGCTTCTTTTGAAGTCGGGGACTTGGCATGGAAGAAGAACCGAGTCCTCTCATCCAGCGCACAAGGCATCTTGGCCAAGTTAGCTCCAAAATACGTCGGTCCTTATTTGATCGTCCACAGATACGGCCCAAATACTGTTAAGATCCAGGATACTCAGGGACATAAGGAGAAATGCTATGTACAGTACCTCAAACCGTACTTATCGGATGACCATGGCGACGAGTACGGCCAAGAAGACAACATTGAGACCGATCTACCTACGAAGGAAGATGAACCCGAACGCGACACAGTTCCTGCGAGCGAAAACGTCTCACGCGGCGAGACGCAAGCGAGCGCCGTTCCACGCGAGGAACGAGATAACGCGAATGTCGTGCCCCTCGTTAAAAGAAGTAGAGGTAGGCCGCGTAAAAACGGGAGGATCGTCGGCAGACCGCGGGATCGGTCGAAGGTAATTCCGACCGTTAGCCACCGCTGGCCATTCGCGCACGCACCTCAGTAGAGAGGTAAGGGGGAGATTCACGCGCGCTGCGGGGAGATATAGCCACCTTCTTACGCGACAGGTGTGATCCCCCCGCGTCCCGTGTTCAGCTTCGCCGTGTTGTGTTTTGCCGTGCGTTTTGGGTGTGCGTTTTGACTGCAGGCTGACACGAATTTTTTTTTAAATTTAAATGGGAATTACCACGTTAATTTTTGTGAATTTTTTCTCTTTCTTTAAATTTAAAAAAAGAAAGACAAAAAATTCACAAAAATTAACATGGTATTACCCATTTAAATTTAAAAAAAAATTTGGTGTTTCTTTAAATTATCATAACTTTTTACAGAATTGAAGGCCATAAAAATGCTACAGACCATTTGAAAAATACTGCTCCAAGCTTTCTTTTAGACTTTTGGAGAAAAAAATCAATTGTGGCGAACTTACACTTTTTTTAAGTTGAATATTGACATGTAGTTTATGTAACATTGACCTTGAGATTAGAAATTCTAACCCAGAAGGATAAATTCTACACATAATTAGCAACGAATGTTACATATAATGTTGTATAGTAAAAGTTGATAGATTTTGAGTTAAATAGCGATGAACCCAGCTGGTGTTGAAAAAAACTGGAAAAAGTTCACTTTTTGAGGTTAGAATAACTTTTGAGCTAATAAATTCCAGTACCTAAAAATTTTTTTCTGTATTCTGAAAAACATTTGCAATGTGTACCCAAAATTTGGTGCATTTTAAAATTTTGATCGGACCACTTCACGCGGAATACCCCATATATATATGTTATATCGGTTCCATGACACTTTGCCGTATGACAGTTCGCCGTTGGACACTTCGCCGTCGGACAAATCGCCGTGTTACTTTTCGCCGTGTGGGACATTTCGCCGTATGGAATTTTGCCGTATGTGATATTTTGCCGTAAGGAACTTCTCGCCGTAAAGTAGGAAAAAATATTTATGAAAAACGAATGATAACTAATCAATTAATCACAAGTACTTAGGCGATTAACTTTGAGTGTAAACAAAATCATATATTGAAATTGAAAAATTGTTTGTTATTATAGTCTAGTTATAATTACAAATAATTTACCGATACTGTATGTGTGTAACAACAAAAGTGTAATGGGGGGCTGCACCCCCCAAACCCCCTGCTCAACCAATAACCCTATAACCCTATAACCCAATCGCGTACGGCAAAGTGTCTCATACGGCGAAATGTTATACGGCGAGATGTCTCATACGGCGAAATGTTATACGGCAAAAGGTCTCATACGGCGAAATGTTTATGGCGAAGGGTCCGACGGCGAAGTGTCATACGGCAAAATGTCCGGTTACGGTTATATCTCTCTATAATATATAAATTTCGCTGTCGCCGCCGCCTCCGCCGTGTCTAAGAATTCAGAATTCAACATATATATATATGTTTTATATATATATGTATGTCATATATATAAGTGTGTGTGTGTGTGTGTGTGTGTGTGTGTGTGTTTTTTTTGCTTTTTTTTTCCGAAGAGGTGGAGAAATGCTTAATGCATCATGATTGGAGCCATGCGAGACTCCCCGTATGTGGGACTCTCCTATCGAAGGATGTCGATAGGCATACCCACTAAAACTCCACCTCTTTTCTTACCTTTATTCCCCCGCGGAAACCGCCGCAAGGCATTACTTCGCGGGGGAAGCAACGGCTAGGTTAGCCCACTAATGTTCCTATCGCAACTCTTCTCTCCTCTTCTCTTCTGATGAGACCCAGCCTGTCCACTACGGACGTACAGAGGGTCACCACCGCGTTCCATCCCTCCTGGGAGTCAAGCAGGCACGCCCCGATGCCCTCAGGGGTGAGGGGAGCACTCCAAGTGATTTGAAATTGGTCCCGTTCCTCCCTGAAACGAGGAGACCGTAGGAGGACGTGTTCCACGTCTTCGTCCACCCCTGGACAAGCCGGGCACTCTGCGCTGCCGTAGACCCCTATACGAAATAGGTAACTACGGAAGCATCCGTGCCCGGTCAACACCTGGGTAAGCTGGAAACTGACAAAGCCGTGTTTCCTGCTCGCCCACTCCCGGATCCGCGGGAATAATGCGGTGGGTCCAGCGGCCGTCCCTGGCTGAGTCCCGTCTCCGCTGCCACTCCTCTACGGTCTGCAATGACCATCGGCTGTGGCAGCGGTTCTCTTCTAGGCGTCGCCCACCCTCACGGTGTCTTTCAGCTCTCTCGGCTGCCAGGAGGTCGAAGGGGGCGGTCCCCGCGACCACCGAGAATGCAATGTCAGATACGGTTCGGTACGCCCGGGCCACCCTTAGCGCAGCTATCCTGCAGGCTCTCTGGCACGGAGCACCAAAGCTCTTGTGCCTGTTCAGGGCATCAGCCCAGATAGGAGCTCCGTATAAAATTACAGAGTTCACCACCGAGGCAAGGAGAGACCTTCGCGGTTGCTGGGGTCCCCCGATGTTGGGCATGATGCCCGCCAGCGCACGGGCCACCTTTGCCGCCTTTGAGCCTGCGTTCGCGAGATGGTGTTTGAACGACAGCCGCGCGTCTAGTGTGACCCCTAAATACTTCAACGTTTTCACCGACCGTATCCGTTCTTTACCTACCGTGAAGGTGGCGGTCCTCTCCTTTTTTGTGCGAGAGATGAGCACCGCCTCCGTTTTTTCCGCCGTCAGATTAAGTCCGTGCAAGGACAGCATGATGTCGTCCCATCTGGCAGAGTTGAAGGCATTCCGGATGTCCAAGGTGATGGCACACATCCGCCTTGCACTCCGACCAGCACTGATGGCGTTTGTGGCTATACCAACAACTCTGCTACAGCGTCCATGGTCGATCGACACTTTCGGAAGCCGAACTGGTTGTCGGAGAGGTCTTCGGTCTGACCGATGGCCGCTGCGAGCCTGGCGCAGATCACCCGCTCCAGGAGCTTCCCGACTATATCCAGTAGACAGAGCGGGCGGTAAGATGATGGCTCCTCCGGGGGTTTGTTGCCCTTCGGTAGGAGTACCAGCCTCTGCGTCCTCCACTGGGCCGGAAAGCAACCTTCTCTTATGCATGCGTTGGAGCTCTCCAGCCCTGGTGCGCCTGATACGCGTGACCCGTTCTCCTAGTGCGTTTAGCTCCGGTGCAGCCTTGACCTTCCGGAGAATGTCAGCGTAGGAAGAGCCCCCGCTAGGTGTCTTGATCTTGATGGCATCTGGGCGTGGGGGTCTCACTCCGGCCTTAGGCTCTGCCGTGCCTTTGGCCGGTTTGCTGGCACGTTTCTGCTGTTCATGCTGCTTCGGCTGGCTGTTCTTCATCTTCTTCTTCTTCTTGCCCTTCTTCACTACTGTGACCCAGTCAGGGACTTTTGACTGGTTCCCACTCGTCTTAGGAACGGATGGCGATGCATCTGCTGGCCCATTTTTGTTAGTGGGCTGCTTCGACCCCTTTTTCCTTTTCTCCGGGGGTTGCTGAGGTGGTGAGGACTTTTCCCTTTCCACCGGCCTCCTTTGACGCTCTGCAGCGCGGAAGATGGGCGACGTTTGGCACGTTCCATCCCTACGCGCATCCGCCATTTTAATTTTCGGCGCTGTCGAACACACAACACTGTTCACCCGCGCGTATTCATTGAGAGCTCTGCTGGTTGCTCTCGCCATATTCTTCAGCTCTTTGTGGATGTTGTTCTTGTTAAGAACAAACTCCACCAGGGTGCCTATTTTCTCACGCAGACGGAGAAAAGCTCTGTCAGCGTCACTCGACATCCCAGTCGAGGGCAGGTCACACGCAGCATTTGATGCTACAGAGGCCGAGTGACCAACCTCCGCAGCAATTACCATTTTAACGGTGTGAGTTTGGTCCCCCCCATCCCAAAATCCGTGGGACCAGCACTGACCACCGGGGCTTTCACCCGATCGGAATCAGTGGCGGAATTTGACAGAACTGCCTTGCCCGCTTGGGGTAGTGTTGTTTTAATCTCACTATCCATAATTGGTTTAATTTCGGGGTGCCTTCCCCTATCTGGTTTTGGTTTGCCCCGAATATTTGATTTTTTCGGTACCATCCATATCTGGAAAGCATTCCCCTATCCACCACCTGAGGAGGCGCCACGATGCGGGACCAGCAAACCCGGCACGGGTGTG
The DNA here is from genome assembly GCA_026168455.1 of Theocolax elegans. Lineage (NCBI taxonomy): Eukaryota > Metazoa > Arthropoda > Insecta > Hymenoptera > Cerocephalidae > Theocolax > Theocolax elegans. The sequence continues at coordinate 77,497,963 of CM047428.1, forward strand.
TGTGTGTGTGTGTGTGTGTGTGTGTGAATGTGTGTGTGAGTGTGTGTGTGAGTGTGTGTGTGTGAACATACACTTTTCCAAATATCCATATGTGATATATACAATGAATTCAAAATTAAATACATTAATTATTGCATTTTTAAGATAATTCTATTATAAATAGTAATGGCAAAAGAAAATTCAAAATTTAACAGTGACAAAATTAATACAAAAATTTATTTATTTAAGAAGAAAGTTTTATTACTCTTAAAGTACAAAATATTGATGACATAGAACTTTTAGCGATGATCCTTCGTCATTGAATAAATTTATTTTAGGAGGTAAAGTTCTATTTAGATCCGCTTAAAAAACTCCAAAATTTTAATAAGTTTTTACAAAATACTACAATTAAGTATATGCACTTTACTATTTTTGGTAAGTTAATTTTTTATTAACATTTATAATTATTAAAATATAAATTTAAGCTTTATAAGAATTCATATAGTTTAAAATTTACAGTTAACATTTAATATGTCTCTATTATTTTTATTATTTTTATTCTGATTTCATTACACTAAAGTTTGGTAAAAACTTTTATTTATAAATTATAATCGTATTAAAAAAAAATTAAATTTTTGGTATAAAACCAAAGCACTATAGCAATACCTCCAAGGTGTTGTGTGAATCTGTTTAATTTTTAAGGCGATATAAATAGTTTGCCGCCGTTCGGTATAAGATTTCAGGGTTCTAATATATGCCGCTATGTATAAAAATTTTTCACTCCCCTTATATGGGCATACATATATATATGGGTGGTTCTCTGTGACATCGAAGATGAAAAAAATAAATATTGCTATAACTGTGGGAATATGTTTTAGAGGTATCCAGTAGTTATCCTGAATTTTTTCAGATTTTTTCTGGGCCATTATTTTAAGTTACAGAGAGTCAAAGTTGACATTTTAGCACTTTTTTTGCATTATATGCCCATTTTCATGAATTTTTAGCTCCCAGGGGATGCAGTTTTCACTAAAAACATAACTATGACTTTTTTTGTAAAATTTTCCGAACTTTTCATTAAAAATACTTTTAAAGACATAAATGTATGCTGTCACACTCTTGTAAGCAATTTAAACCTTAAATAGTGAAAATCAGCAATTCTGCTCCGGACTCTGGTAACCTAATACTGTCTAAAAGATGTCTTTTTATAGTCAGAAACTGCCTAAAAATTTCCAGAGTGGGTCTAAATCATTAAGATCACTTATGGTCAAAATATCCGGGAAAAGTGCCCGAAATATTAATAGAAATGTATATTTGTTGCCTTATAACGATGAATCTAGTAGCATGATCATTGCAAAAAAATTTATGCACTTACCTTGGAATGGTAGAAAAGTATCTCCACTTGTTTCAGTATCCATCTAATCCCCTGTAAGCTGCTAAAAATACAAATATTATTATAAAATTATAAAAAATTATTTTTTAAACATTTATAATGCTGGATTTTTAGTTTTACATCCCTTACAAGAATTATAATACTAATCTGAAGGATTACTATAAAAGTATCAACATTATTATTATTATTATTCAGCAATACATTGTTTAGATTTCACAAACTTGTCACTGTCACGTTATCATATTATTCATTATAATTATATATCCGATTTATTTATATATCTTTTGTATTAATACGTATAATCAGTTATTGTAATAATGATGTTTATATATTTATAGTATTCCTTCAGATTAGTATTATAATTCTTGTAAGGGATGTAAAACTAAAAATTCAGCATTATAAATGTTTATAAATGTTTAAAAATTAATTTTTTACATTTGTATAATAATATTTGTATTTTTAGCAGCTTACAGGGGATTAGATGGATACTGAAACAAGTGAAGATACTTTGCTACCACTCCAAGGTAAGTGAACAAATTTTTTTGCAATGATCATGCTACTAGATTCATCGTTATAAGGCAACAAATATACATTTCTATTAATATTTCGGGCACTTTTCCCGGATATTTTGACCATAAGTGATCTTAATGATTTAGACCCACTCTGGAAATTTTTAGGCAGTTTCTGACTATAAAAAGATATCTTTTAGACAGTATTAGGTTACCAGAGTCCGGAGCAGAATTGCTGATTTTCACTATTTAAGGTTTAAATGGCTTACAAGAGTGTGACAGCATACATTTATGCCTTTAAAAGTATTTTTAATGAAAAGTTCGGAAAATTTTACAAAAAAAGTCATAGTTATGTTTTTAGTGAAAAATGCATCCCCTGGGAGCTAAAAATTCATGAAAATGGGCATATAATGCAAAAAAGTGCTAAAATGTCAACTTTGACTCTCTGTAACTTAAAATAATGGCCCAGAAAAAATCTGAAAAAATTCAGGATAACTACTGGATACCTCTAAAACATATTCCCACAGTTATAGCAATATTTATATTTTTCATCTTCGATGTCACAGAGAACCACCCATATGTATATATATATATATATATATATATGATTCCAGAGACCATAGTACATACATAGATATATATATATATATGGGGTATTCCACGTGAAGTGGTCCGATCAAAATTTTAAAATGAATAAAATTTTGGGTACACATTCCAAATGTTTTTCAGAATAAAGAAAAAAATTTTTCGGTACTGGAATCTATTTGCTTAAAAGTTATTCTAACCTCAAAAAGTGGATTTTTCCAAGTTTTTTTCAATACCAGCTGGGTTTACCACTATTTAACTCAAAATCTATCAACTTTTACTATAGAACATTATATGTAACATTCGTTGCTAATTGTGTCTGGAATTTATTCTTCTGGGTTAGAATTTATAATTTCAAAGTGAATGTTATATAAACTACATGTCAATATTCAACTTGAAGAAAGTGCAAGTGCGCTACAATTGATTTTTTTATACAAAAGTCTAAAAGAAAGAGAAAAGAGCAATACCTTTCAAATAGTCTGTAGCATTTTTATGGCCTTCAATTCTGTAAAAAGTTATGATAATTTAAAGAAAGAGAAAAAATTCACAAAAATTAACATGGTAATTCCCATTTAAATTTAAAAAAAAATTCGTCTTTCTTTAAATTATCATAACTTTTTACAGAATTGAAGGCCATAAAAATGCTACAGACCATTTGAAAGGTATTACTCCAAGCTTTCTTTTAGACTTTTGGATAAAATAATCAATTGTGGCGCACTTGCACTTTTTTCAAGTTGAACATTGACATGTAGTTTATATAACATTCAACTTAAGATTAGAAATTCTAACCCAGAAGAATAAATTCCAGACACAATTAGCAACGAATGTTACATATAATGTTCTATAGTAAAAGTTGATAGATTTTTAAGATAATTATATATTTAAGATAAAGATATATATATATGAGTGTGTGTGTGTGTGCGCGCGGCGGAATATTTATGTAATATATATATTTTTAAATTGTGTTTTCAAGAATAGATAATATATGTATTTTTTCCGTGCACAAAAAAATAGTTATGAGTATAACTTGAAAGAATGTGTATTAGTTCACTCATTCCTGATAAAATAAAACTCATAACATTTTTAAATGTGTACTCAATAATAATAACGGGCCTAAAATTCAATGTAATGCTTTAAATACAGATACAAAATTTTTCGAAGATAAAATAAATATTAATAAAGTATAACATACACTTTTCCAAATATCTATATGTGATATATTCAATGGGTTAAAAATTAAATACGTTAATTATTGCATTTTTAAGATAATTCTATTACAAACAGTGATGGTAAAAGAAAATTCAAATTTTATCAGTGGCAATATAAAATACGAATTACATTTGAAAAGATTTTCAAATACTATTAATTTAGAAGCATTTAATTTAAATATTTTTTAAATTAATATTTCAAAATTGTATGGTTATATAAGTGAGTAGATTATGTATATTTATAGAAAACAATATTTTAAATAAACAAGTATGTATTTATTAGAAACAGAAGGTTTTTTAAGGAATGAATTTGATTATAATAATCAAAATAAATATATGGGCTCTGTAACTAAATGAAAAAATAAATTGGATATAATTATGGATTAAAACGTAAATTTTGAAAGGGTGCAAATGACGAATTACGGGAGAAATGGAAGATACAGGTTTTGATTTATATGCCGCTAAAATGTTATCAATCATTATTTAAAATTAATAAAAAAATTTATTTATTTAAAAAGAAAGTTTTATTACTATTAAAGTACAAAAGAATAATGACATATAACTTTTGGCGATGATCCTTCGTCATTAAATAAATTAATTTTAGGAGGTGAAGTCTATTTAGATCCGTTTAAAATAATCCAAAATTTTAATAAGTTGTTACTTAATACTACAATATACTAACAAGGGAAGTACATGACCTCCGGGAAACGGATCTCATCCTAACTTTGGTATGTCTTTTATAATATAAAAATATGAAGAAAGCCAAGTTATCTCTTGCCAATGGCCACTTTTACGGAAGTTATTCGACATCCAATAATAATAGCAGTAAAAATTACTTCCAATTCGGTCGCTTATAACTCAAAAACAAATAAAGATAAACAATCGAACCAAAAACCAGAAGAAAGTTGAGTTCAAGTAGATATGGTTTGAAAAAAAAAGAAGCTCAAATTGCTTAATTTGAAGCTAAGTTATGAAGAAAATAAGAAATTGAAGATTATTAGGCCAAAATTTAATATGAAAAATTTATTGTTTCTTTTGGCCTAATAATCTTCAATTTCTTATTTTCTTCATAACTATGCTTCAAATTAAGCAATTTGAGCTTCTTTTTTTTTTCAAACCATATCTACTTGAACTCAACTTTCTTCTGGTTTTTGGTTCGATTGTTTATCTTTATTTGTTTTCGAGTTATAAGCGACCGAATTGGAAGTAATTTTTACTGCTAATATTATTGGATGTCGAATAACTTCCGTAAAAGTGGTCATTGGCAAGAGATAACTTGGCTTTCTTCATATTTTTATATTATAAAAGACATACCAAAGTTAGGATGAGATCCGTTTCCCGGAGGTCATGTACTTCCCTTCTAAGTATATACACGTTACTATTTTTGGTAAGTTAATTTTTCATTAACATTTATAATTATTAAAATAAAAATTTAAGCTTTATAGGAATTCATATAGTTTAAAATTTACAGTTAACATTTAATATGTCTCTATTTTTTTATTATTTTTATTCTGATTTCATTATACTAAATTTTGGTAAAAACTTTTATTTATAAATTATAATCGTATTTAAAAAAATATTAAATTTTTGGTATAAAATCCAATGCAGTATAACAGTACTTCCAAGGTGTTGTGTGAATCGGTTTAATTTCTAAGGTGTCCATGGTAGTGAAAAAATAATAAAATTTAAAAAATTATTTTAAATAAATTTATTACGAAAAACCTTTTTCAAAATTAAAAATAGGGGGTTGGCGCGCGAAGCGCTCAGGGGGGCGAAAAGAAAGTTTGGAGCAATACATTTCAAATGGTCTGTAGCATTTTTATGGCCTTCAATTCTGTAAAAAGTTATGATAATTTAAAGAAACACTAAATTTTTTAAAAAATTTAAATGGGAAATACCATGTTAATTTTTGTGAATTTTTTGTCCGGGTGTTCTATCTCTTCGAGAGTTTAAAATTAAGAAATGTAACCAGGGTAGACAAGTTCTAAAGATTAATTTAAACAAAAGTTGTTTGTAATGTTTTTTCAAAAAAATCAACAGATTTTGAGATTAATGGCTTTAAAAATAGAAATTTTTCTAAAAAATTGAAAAATTTCCACTTTTCATGGTCGAATAACTCTTAAGCAAATTATTTTTAACACTTAAATTTTTTTTGTATGTTCTGGAAGATGTTTCCAGCCTGTTCTCAAATTTTGGAGTGATTTAAAATTTTCATCGTACCACTTGACGTGAAATAGACCATATATATGTATATATATGTATGTATGTAAGTGGGTGTGTGTGCGTGCGGCGGAATATTTATATAATATATACAGGGTGTTCTGAAATTCATTCCGTTAATTTCGCACACATATAAAGCACGAAATTCTAAGCAACTTTTCTATCTGACAAATTTCGATTTGAAGCTTATTTATTAAGTTATTGTTAGTTAAACATTATTAATTCGAGCCAATCAGAGCGCGCCAGTCGGCGATGGGCGGTGCAGTGAGACCGAAAGCGGTACGTGGAGGGAGCGCCCGGAGAGGGGAAGCATATTGGTTGATTCATTTGTTATTCAACACGTTAATATGCGACAAAATTAAGAGAACCGGGAGATTAAAAAATGGCCGAAAAGGAAATATCAAGCCTTATTATTTAATTATTTAATTATTTAATTGCTTTACGCATTTTAAATAAATTTATTATTTAATAAATTAATACCAAGGATATCTTAGAAACCACTTCATCGAATAAACTGACATTTTAACAATAATGATTTTAATCCAATTGAATAAAACAGAATTTTGTAATTAAATTCGAAATGTTAATGCTAATTATTATTTTAAAAACCTAATTATTTAGCTGTTTATTAAACAATTTTTTAATTTTTCTGAATAACTTGACAAGTATAATTTTTTTACTATATTATAACACAGTCTATTTCATTTAAGTGGATTAAAAATGTTGAAAAGTTCCCTGGTAGAATTTTAAATATCAAAAATGGGCTTAAAGCTAAGAAATGGCCAGTGAAACTGGTCAGGTTCTATCTCAAAATGAAACGCTTTTTCACACATTTTTCGAACATTTCTTAAATGGACGTAACCATCAAATATGAAACAGCTTTTCGGGTAATCCTACAGTAAAAAAAACTTAAAGCGTGTTGTGACATTTGATCGGTTTTACCATTTGTAATAGATACAGACGCTTATTTACGCTATGTAAATAGTACTTTTGAAGATATTTTAATGTTTATCATTTTTCTCTAAAATTGAGCCAAATCATTTTTAGGAGCTTGTTCATAGCTATTATTCCTAGCTGAAATGGACCATTTTTCTTAGTCTACTTAAAATTCCAAAAGCATTTTTTGATGTTCAGAAAAGGTTTGTAAATTGGAATAAAAACCATGAAATGGGCAGGAAAGGTTCGAAAAAGCGTTTCATCGCTGTACATGTTATATGTACATTATAGTTTATAGATTGACATGAGAACGCTACTCAGTAAATGGCTACAAAATTTTTGTTGATTCCACTAGGGTTACTGTTAAAATATTAGTCTATTCGATGAAATTGTTCCTGGGATATCATATCTATTATGGAAAAAAAACTCAGGGTATACAGTCTCTTATCTTATCTTATCTTATCTTATCTTATCTTATCTTATCTTATTTATAATTAAAATTTTTCCTCAAAAGTGTCCGGCGTCCGGTGTCCGGTGTCCGGCGTCCGACATTCACCATTGGACGTCTTTTTATTATGTTTTATATATATGCATGTGTATAAGGGTAAGTGTTATGGTAAAGAGATCAGGTTGAGGGTGAGGGTGGAGGGATAGGGATGGGGTCACCCTGACCACCTGGACATCGTCTTCAGGAAGTGAAAATATTTTTTGCAAATGTATGCAGAACAGCATGTAGACTTTCCTGTAGACGATGTCCGGATGATCTGGAGGTTACCCTGACCACCTGGACATCCTCTCCAGGAAGTGACAATATTTTTTGCACATTTATGCAGAACGGCATGTGGACTTTCCTGTAGACGATGTCCGGATGATCTGGAGGTCACCCTGACTATTTAGCTTACCCAAGCCCTAATACAGGCTTATACAGCAGTACAATAAATGATAGTTACATAAGCAGAATTACAGAAATTTATTTACATCAAATAATA
>CM047428.1:77505878-77597973 GCA_026168455.1 Theocolax elegans
TACGAGCTTTGTTTAATTGATGTTTTACAATACAACTCCCCTTTTAAAAATAAATATGTAATTTTATTGTAACTTGACTGCACAATCAATTACGTATCGATTTGAGACATTTTTGTACTTACTATATTTATTGATTTATTATACATAATCCTTTACCTGCTAGGACTTCTTTCACATACATTCATAAAACATTTAAATATTTATATTACATATATTAAATACACTTTTATAAAGTATTATTTAAAGTAAAATATTTGGAATAAGTATTTTGATTAAGAGCCATGTTCTTTAATAATTGTTGACCTATTTATGAATCTTCACAGTGTGCACGTTTTTAAGACATTCTTATATTTAATAATTTGAATTAATAATTGAATTATTTAATAAAAATAATTCAATTTTTATTAATCAATATATAAACATTTTTTATATATACTCTTTATTTAAAATCTTTACATTTTAGGTGTTTACAAAATTTTGCATATTAAAATACATTATATTATTATTATTATTCGAAGTAACAATAATCGTCAATTGGATTACTCATATAATATTTACCTATTGACATCATTGACAGTTTTAATTTTAACGTATCAAGCGATTCCCGTAAACTATCTTTTTCGTTTTCGTTTAAATTAAAGACACACTGCATCATATTACAGTGTTCCAGCCAAAATAGTTTTTTATAGAGCACATATAAGCAATCCTTATCGACACTAACGATGGTTGTTTTTAGTAAAGAAAGTGAACGGAGATTTTTCATTTTTCTAATACTTTCTTTGACGTCGCATGAAGATATGGAGCATTCAACGAGTGACAGTATTTCTAAGTTTTTCAGTGCTACCGAATTTAGGGACTTCGTTACATTCATTGAGTTTAATTTTAAAATTTTTAGATTATTGTTTGCTATCAAATGCTGCAACATTTTGTTCGAACAATTAATTGTACAAAGGCATAATGACAATGTTGTTAGTTTATTAACTTCTGCTGCGCAGTGCCAAACTGGACTTGCTCTACCATTCATTGATAAATGAGTTACTCCACTATGAGATAGTTCCAGACATGTTAAGTTTTTGGTCGATTCAAGCAATTTATTTAATTTGAGTACACTAATTACATTTGTACTTCTTGGTGCTCCCCAAGTTTCTTTCATCGAATCGATTTTATTCATAACACTGCAATGAATTTCTAATAATCTATTCCAACTCTTGCAAACGGATCCGACTATCGTTAAATCCTGCAGGTTTAAATATTTAAAAATATTCAACAAACAATCGTCATTTAATATGTCTATAGACATGGTTCTATTGCGATTTCAATGCTGTAAAAGTGAGAAAATAATTGCATTTTTGGCAAACATAATTTATTTCTTTATTTGATGTTATAGTAAAAAGAAGTACTTACAATAAGTTTAAAAACGTACAGTTAATTTGAGGTTAGCAAACGACGTTAGCCTATTGATTGCCTTGTAAACCGAGAGAGAGAGACTATTGACCAACCCTACGCCAGCCACGAAAAATTTAACCAAAAAAGTACTCAAAGATAAATTTTATATAACTTTTTTCATCCACATCTCTCGATTAAACTGAACCGTCTTAAATTTTCAAAAAAAAATAATATAAAATACTGCTCTCGGGCTAAGCTTAACTGCTCCCTAGCTAGAAATTGAAAATTTGCGATAAATAATTAATAATAATCTAGTTCTACGGATAGTACTGATACGTACATACTGGGCGAAAGTATGCAGTGAACATGCACAGCAGAACAAAGAGCGGGAATGCGCAGTAACATAAATTTTAAACTCTACCCTACTAAAAATGTTTGCGCAATTAATAGCGCAACTTTTGACGCAGCTTTTGACGCAACTTTTTGCGCAACTTTTTGCGTGTCTTTATCGAACCAAAAGTTGCGCCATAAATTGCGTCATAAATTGCGCATTCATGAATTCAATAATAATAAAAAATATTTAATGTTACTTTTACAATACCCGATGTCTACTATTTCATCTGCACTTTGTATAACCTACGGTGAATTCGAACCACAGATACGCATATAGAATAAAAAATGTTTAATGATATTTTTAGAATACCCGATGTCGACTATTTCATCTTCATTATTGTATGACCTACGGTGAATTCGAACCACAGATACGCATCTAGTATCTTTTTTACTCGATTCTCAGAACTTATGAACAGCAGATGTAGGAATGTAAAAAAATAAGATAAATTAATTCGTTTCAATTTAATATAGATTAAAGTATAAATGTATAAGATGGAAGATCCACAAGCTGAATCATCAACAACTTATTATTATTCTACCGATGATGACAAAATATTAGAATTTCAAGAGTTAAATAATAGCCATGTAACTGACGAAAACGTGGATGAAATTGCAGATAATTCCAATTGGTTGAAGTTTGATATAAATAATGGTAATAATTTGTGACGCTGCACTGGGGATCAGGGTGCAGGTCAATTAGGGACAACAAGTAATATAAATAAAATCAATATTTATTATATAAAAACAACTAACTGAAAGGTGGGCGCCAGCCGCGTTAACTCGCGACGAATTTCGATAACACGCGGGTTATCGGTAAGTACATGGAGCCGTGCTCCTCTGCTAATATTCCGGTTCGCTGTAGGGGAGGGGAAGGGGAAGGATGGGACGGACGGGATGCTCGCACGCACCTTCTGCGGTACCCGGCGGTACCGTCAGCAGAGATAGGTAATGCTCACCAACCTGTTCGTAGTATCCTGGATACTTGGGTGTCGGGAGCGGCTAATCTCTATCTCACTTTCTGTTTCTCTCTCATGCACTCGATCGCACGTTCGCACACGAATAATGGCAGGTATCGGCTGCTGCTGATTGGCACGAGACGTCGTCGCATCGACCGACCGTAGAGCTCTGACTCTCGGCGTGCTCGAGAGTCCCGTGTTCGTACCGCGCGCCTGCGCAGTACGTACCCGTGCGCGGCACCTCGATCTCGCGTCGTGCGAGCGTGTCGAGTGCCGCAGTGTTCAGGCTGTATCGGTACGAATCGGCTGTATGGTGTTTGTTGACCTGGTGCAGTGTACCTCTCGGCGATGCTGTAGGACTTCCTCCTGGGTAATTATTACGTCGTTCCGTCTTGCTTATCTCAACTAATTGGTACGGCGTGAGTTTCAGGTACGAAGCTCACCCGCCGCTGCATTGCTGCCCGACGCCGCCTCGATCATCTCTCCACGACGACGACGTACCAGAACGACCGGTCCCAGGTCTTCAACTACTCCAGGTAATTCATTCAGTGTTGGGGTCACGCTAGTGTGCGTGTTCAGGTGTATAGTATTTTACAAGGTCTGTTGTACACGTTGTTTGTGTACAGCAACCTAACCTCTTTGTCCTATACTTTCCTTGTACAGCTGTAGTGATTATATACAGCTGTACACGTATTCCCTTGTCTTTGTCTTCTGCCGATTGCTGTTGATCCTCTTCCTTGCTCCTTACCCTCTTAATGCGTATTTGTTCTTATAAATATCTGTTTTACAGCTGTATCTTGCTTGGCGTTGGAGGTTCTTCGGCTTCCTGCCTGGGTACCATCTCATCGCCTTGGCTGCTATGCTGTGAGGCTTCGGAGGGTCCTGGAGACTTCGTAGTGGTCGCCTCCCTTGACTATCCTGTTGGCTGTGCCAGACTCGGAGGAGCCCACCTGATGATTTGAGCTCGCCCAAGATCCTCATCGCCAGGATCACCTAGTGCTTCGGCTGCATGTGTGTGTTGCGCTTGAGGTGGGGTTATTAGACTGTGAGGGTAGGTAGGGCGTAGTTAATGTGCGGGTATGTAACTAGGAAATAGTATATGGGTAGCTAGGGACTCGTTTAGCTTATCCGGGTAGGTAGGTGTTTGTCATGGGTTCAGTCGCTCGCTCTTGACATGTGCAAAGCACATTGTCACAAATTTTAATATAGTATATCAATAATTTTATTTTGCATTTCACAGCGAACTTTTTTATAAATATTTGATATTTGCTAAAACCAACTATCCTGTATTTATATAATTTCCATCCCCTCAGCAACAACAATGTACTAATGTACATTTACATCGTCTTGAGAGCTTTTTAAGACTAAATGTATTTGAGTTAAAAAGAGATTAATATATTGAGCTGCTAATCGAGATTATACATGTCCACTTACTTATGTTTTTCCAGAATACAAAAAAAATCAAAATCATATATGTACATTTTAAAATTACTAAATGAATATCATTTAACAGAAGCACTGTCCAGGTACACGACTTAATACAGCACCCTTTAAATATAATCCTACCTAATTATATAGTTTAATTAATTTTATTAATATCGTCCATACAGTTTATTTAGGAAATTGAGATTTTTCTCTATTTATTTATTTATTTATTTATCATAATTTATTTTTAACAAGTGTATCGAAATTGATTTAATAATATAAATGTATTACATGGATTGCTCAAATGCCAATTTCCATCGCCTCAGTAACAACAATGTACTAACGTACATTTACATCATCTTGAGAGCTTTAACACTAAATGTATTTGAGTTAAAAGAAGATTAATATATTGAGCTGCTAATCGAGATTATACATAACCACTTATAGCTTATGTCTTTCCGGAATACAAAAAAAAGTCAAAATCATATATGTACATTTTTAAAATTACTAATTGAATATCATTTAACCGAAGCACTGTCCAAGTGCACGACTTGGTACAGCACCCCTTAATATATAATTCTAATTATATAGTTCAATTAATTTTAATAGATTATTAATATCGTGCATGCAGTTTATTTAGGAAATTGAGATTTTTCTCGATATTGATGAACAGACAATTGGTGTTTATTTAGTGATGTTTCGATGGATATCCTCCATCCTCATCTGGCTATACATTTATTAAATTACATTATTTATTTCTTTATTAAACACCCATTAATAATTACAGACTTATTGCATCTGCAAACCCTATAGAGGTAAATAAATTACCTGTACATAGGCGAGGGTTCCACATATACTAATTTAAACTAATTAGTTAATGATCAGCTGCATTTCTGCAGCCTATAACTAATTTATTCTTAAAACAATAATAAACAATGCATCACAGCAGTGTGCTATTAGTAATAGTGTTATAACAGGAAAAAAAATATATTATATATATATGGGAGATTCCATGTGAAGTGATCCAGTTAAAAAATAGAATTTTGTTTTAATGTATGAAATCAGTAAAAAACTACTTGAATAGAGTGTAGCTAAATTTTTAGACCTAAATTTCAATTAGTACCAGAGCAGTAACCAATCAAAAAATCGAATTTTTTGAAAAAAATGACTTTTTGGCCATTTTTATCACTAAATAACTCAAAATCTAACAATTTTTTCTTATATACATTAAATTTGAAAAAGTTTATAAATTTCAAGAAGAATCTGTTGAAATATTTCATTTATATTAGTTTAACACATTGAATATAGTTATAATTAATAAAAATCTTTATAGTAAAAAAAAGGGTTGTACGATCAAAAATATTTTATCCTCCAAGAATCTAATTCATCGATGATTAATTACCTTCAAAATGGTGCAAAGTTTGAGTGCGGCAGAGCATTTCAGACAAAGTTATGGTGTTTTTAGGCAAATTTCTTAAAAAAAGAGAGCAAATGCATTTTATGAAAAAAACAGAGTAACCGTATACTTGCATTTAAACAACATGGCACTATTATTCCTTCAATAATACTAAAATATACTATTTAATGTTAGTTACTGATACTTTTCAATCTCTAAGCTGCTTACAAACACAAAGCAATAGGTATAAGCAGTTATACCTGTTATATAATTGGATTTATTGGAATTTTAATAAGTTTCAGGTATTTATTCAATTATATAACAGGTATAACTGCTTATACCTATTGCTTTGTGTTTGTAAGCAGCTTAGAGATTGAAAAGTATCAGTAACTAACATTAAATAGTATATTTTAGTATTATTGAAGAATAATAGTGCCATGTTGTTTGAATGCAAGTATACGGTTACTCTGTTTTTTTCATAAAATGCATTTGCTCTCTTTTTTTAAGAAATTTGCCTAAAAACACCATAACTTTGTCTGAAATGCTCTGCCGCACTCAAACTTTGCACCATTTTGAAGGTAATTAATCATCGATGAATTAGATTCTTGGATGGATAAAATATTTTTGATCGTACAACCCTTTTTTTTACTATAAAGATTTTTATTAATTATAACTATATTCAATGTGTTAAACTAATATAAATGAAATATTTCAACAGATTCTTCTTGAAATTTATAAACTTTTTCAAATTTAATGTATATAAGAAAAAATTGTTAGATTTTGAGTTATTTAGTGATAAAAATGGCCAAAAAGTCATTTTTTTCAAAAAATTCGATTTTTTGATTGGTTACTGCTCTGGTACTAATTGAAATTTAGGTCTAAAAATTTAGCTACACTCTATTCAAGTAGTTTTTTACTGATTTCATACATTAAAACAAACTTCTATTTTTTAACTGGATCACTTCACATGGAATCTCCCATATATATATTTTATATTTTTCAGCCCATTATATATATTCTTGTTCCACAAGATATATGAACCTGTACATAAATATGCAGCATGATTAATATTTTTAACTTACATAATTGATATATTATCTTTTATCCACGCTTTAATTTTTCTTTTTAAAGTCTATTTATTAATTGACAAAGTTTAGAGATCATGAGATAATTATTAAATAATATATCTAATTGCTACTATATATAACTGTATTTATTGCTTATTGTTTTATTAAATTTTAGTATTATTATACTTTTGTTCCTAGTTTTACTATTTGATTTTGTGTACATTTCAATAAGTGAGTTCCATATTATCTTTTTATATACATATAGCAATTTGTAATACTATTCACAATATTATCTTTAACTACTTACTATATCGTCATTAATATAAAATATAATTTATTTTGTCAATAGCATCTCTGATGCATTGATTTATAATAAAAACAAAAATAAGCAGAATTAATAATGAACAAATAAAAATTCTCTGCACAAAGATATATGGAGGTTACATATGATACATACTTCTCCATTAATTTTAAATTTATATTGTTTAACTGATATTCATGCTCCCATAAATCTTGAAATATGATCCTTCATTGTGTATTTCAAAATATATCAGGATAGTTTCATAAACTTTAGATCGTATCGACTATAAACAAGTACTACTGTTTTTTAAACACATAATATTTGTTGACTATATATTCACAGTATTGGAGTAATACTATAAAGTCACAGTGAATGTATATATATTATTAAACTTTAAATACATGGATATGTCAAAACTCTTCATTGTGACATTTATATATATATGGGTGGTTCTCTGTGACATCGAAGATGAAAAAAATAAATATTGCTATAACTGTGGGAATATGTTTTAGAGGTATCCAGTAATTCTCCTGAATTTTTTCAAATTTTTTCTGGGCCATTATTTTAAGTTACAGAGAGTCAAAGTTGACATTTTAGCACTTTTTTGCATTATATGCCCATTTTCATGAATTTTTAGCTCCCAGGGGATGCATTTTTTACTAAAAACATAAGTATGACTTCTTTTGTAAAATTTTCCGAACTTTTCATTAAAAATACTTTTAAAGACATAAATGTATGCTGTCACACTCTTGTAAGCCATTTAAACCTTAAATAGTGAAAATCAGCAATTCTGCTCCGGATTCTGGTAACCTAATACTGTCTAAAAGATGTCTTTTTATACTCAGAAACTGCCTAAAGATTTCCAGAGTGGGTCTAAATCATTAAGATCACTTATGGTCAAAATATCCGGGAAAAGTGCCCGAAATATTAATAGAAATGTATATTTGTTGCCTTATAACGATGAATCTATTAGCATGATCATTGCAAAAAAATTTGTGCACTTACCTTGTAGTGGTAGAAAAGTATCTTCACTTGTTTCAGTATCCATCTAATCCCCTGTAAGCTGCTAAAAATACAAATATTATTATACAAATGTAAAAAATTAATTTTTAAACATTTATAATGCAGAATTTTTAGTTTTACATCCCTTACAAGAATCATAATACTAATCTGAAGGATTACTATAAAAGTATCAACATTATTATTATTATTATTCAGCAATACATTGTTTAGATTTCACAAACTTGTCACTGTCACGTTATCATATTATTCATTATAATTATATATCCGATTTATTTATATATCTTTTGTATTAAATACGTATATTCAGTTATTGTAATAATGATATTTATATATTTATACTAATCCTTCAGATTAGTATTATTATTCTTGTAAGGGATGTAAAACTAAAAATTCAGCATTATAAATGTTTAAAAATTAATTTTTTACATTTGTATAATAATATTTGTATTTTTAGCAGCTTACAGGGAATTAGATGGATACTGAAACAAGTGAAGAAACTTTTCTACCACAACAAGGTAAGTGCACAAATTTTTTTGCAATGATCATGCTAATAGATTCATCGTTATAAGGCAACAAATATACATTTCTATTAATATTTCGGGCACTTTTCCCGGATATTTTGACCATAAGTGATCTTAATGATTTAGACCCACTCTGGAAATTTTTAGGCAGTTTCTGACTATAAAAAGACATCTTTTAGACAGTATTAGGTTACCAGAGTCCGGAGCAGAATTGCTGATTTTCACTATTTAAGGTTTAAATGGCTTACAAGAGTGTGACAGCATACATTTATGTCTTTAAAAGTATTTTTAATGAAAAGTTCGGAAAATTTTACAAAAGAAGTCATACTTATGTTTTTAGTGAAAAATGCATCCCCTGGGAGCTAAAAATTCATGAAATGGGCATATAATGCAAAAAAGTGCTAAAATGTCAACTTTGACTCTCTGTAACTTAAAATAATGGCCCAGAAAAAATTTGAAAAAATTCAGAAGAACTACTGGATACCTCTAAAACATATTCCCACAGTTATAGCAATATTTATTTTTTTCATCTTCGATGTCACAGAGAACCACCCATATATATATATATATATATAAATATATATATATATATATACACGGAGAAAAAAGTTAAAGTAAAAATTACAATGACGTCTAGTAATGCGGAGACTGACACAATACCCAAAAATGTACTATAGTGTATAATAAAATTTACTAGAAAATTTTTAATTTTTACTACAATCCTGGTAATATTTACTACAGTAAAATTTATTATACACTATAGTAAATTTATGGATTGCGTCAGTCTGTCTCCGCATATATATATATAACGCAAAATGAGTCCTATATCTTTAATAACTGCAATGTTACGATTAATAATAAGTAATTACTAAATATTTGAAAAGTAGAAAGTAATTTTTGAAAAAAGTAGTAAGAATATTTGAAAAATTTAAAAAGTTAAAATGTTTTATAAGCGTCAGTATACAAATGTTTAAAAATTATTGACATAATATATAATTATTTATATTGTTTAAAAAAGTGTTTATTACATTACTTTTAAATGTAAAATAAATTATTTTGTGAGCAACGAAAGAGTCGTATGTACGAATTATAAGGCTGAAAAATTGTTTACGTACCATGGGTAAACATCGCGTCATTACAGTTCTCGGCTCAAATTTCGTGGATGGTAGTAACATCCTTGGGCAAGGTACATAAATAACTAATACGCTCTAATTTCTTACAAAATAGTTAGTATTCACATTCAAGAATATTCCTATTACGAAACTGTTGACAGCTTGTACATCTGCAGACGTTTGTTGTAGACTGTTGCAATACTATGCGAAAGTATAGCACTGTAATTTTTATGCAGACTAGCGGTGTATTCACCGTGTCGTTGGTACTTTTGACCCCTGGTCTCGAGAATCGACTTGATATGGTGCGAGCTTTGCAAAAGGCCCGTAAGATATCCGCAGTTTTGGAGTATTTCTTTATTACTTTATTAGAGCGCACATTTTTAATTATAAATGTGGTTTTACTGTTCATAAGACTTCTATTTTTATGTTTTGCACATAATTAAATAAATAGATTTGTTCAAATAATCGTATACCTATCATTTTAAATATATTATTAAACTTTTTTAAATGTTTTAATTTCTCTTTTATTTTGTATCTAATAATGTATTTCGATAATATTTATTGGAAATAATACCAAAATAAAGAAATGTAAATTGTGAAAGAAATTGCTAGTTGTTAATAAAATATTTTTGAATTATATGTTTTTAATATTATAATTCAACGTCGCATTCATCAATAGTTTATATCAATATATTTAAGATCTATTAAAAAATATACATTCAAAAATTTCTTTAAGGAGATGTAAACCCATTAAAACAGAAACACCATTTATTTTTTCTTAAGCGAACAGTATACTTTATCGAAAAAAAAACGCTATATATTACCGACCAAAAAATGGTTATTTCAATACAGTTCATTTAAAATTAATTATTTTGAAACAATCGCTCTGTAACGGTATTCTATTTGCTTTCAACATTATCTGTAAATTTTTTCAGATTTTTAATTCATTAGTTTTTAAAATTTTTGAGATTTTAGAGGTAGTTTCCTGTAATGTAGGTATCACATCTTCTTAATATAATACTTTTTGATAAACTTTTTGATTTGTTATGCGTGATAATAGTTTTTCCATTAGAATACTAAAATTATATATAATTGTTTTGTTATATATAATAGTTAATGTTTAATGTACTAACTCGTTTATTTAGTTTCAGATTTCAATTGCCAAATATGTTTGATGAACAAGGTAACACATGGATTTTTCCCTTGTGGTCACTGTATCGCATGCTCATCGTGCGCAGTAAATTGCATCAATATAAAAAAAACATGTCCAAAATGTAGGCAAATCGTCACTCAAATTAATAAAGTATATTTAGATTAAGTTGAATTACATTACATTTATTTTGTCAAACATCCCATAAAATCCTATACTTTAATGCTTATTTACATTTTCTGTATAAATGAATAAATAATATTTTTTTCGTCATCAAAAAATCTGGAGATATTGATACGTTAATAAAATATTACTTATGTCGACTGTAGTATAACTAAATTAATATAATTGACTGTAAGACCGATAAAAATATAGATATTGATACGTGTTCAGGATAGATCGGTTCGTTCCCTAGGAACACTTGTCCTTTGCGTTGTAGAGGCTGGGTGAGTTATATGATATTTATATATTTATACTAATCCTTCAGATTAGTATTATTATTCTTGTAAGGGATGTAAAACTAAAAATTCAGCATTATAAATGTTTAAAAATTAATTTTTTACATTTGTATAATAATATTTGTATTTTTAGCAGCTTACAGGGAATTAGATGGATACTGAAACAAGTGAAGAAACTTTTCTACCACAACAAGGTAAGTGCACAAATTTTTTTGCAATGATCATGCTAATAGATTCATCGTTATAAGGCAACAAATATACATTTCTATTAATATTTCGGGCACTTTTCCCGGATATTTTGACCATAAGTGATCTTAATGATTTAGACCCACTCTGGAAATTTTTAGGCAGTTTCTGACTATAAAAAGACATCTTTTAGACAGTATTAGGTTACCAGAGTCCGGAGCAGAATTGCTGATTTTCACTATTTAAGGTTTAAATGGCTTACAAGAGTGTGACAGCATACATTTATGTCTTTAAAAGTATTTTTAATGAAAAGTTCGGAAAATTTTACAAAAGAAGTCATACTTATGTTTTTAGTGAAAAATGCATCCCCTGGGAGCTAAAAATTCATGAAATGGGCATATAATGCAAAAAAGTGCTAAAATGTCAACTTTGACTCTCTGTAACTTAAAATAATGGCCCAGAAAAAATTTGAAAAAATTCAGAAGAACTACTGGATACCTCTAAAACATATTCCCACAGTTATAGCAATATTTATTTTTTTCATCTTCGATGTCACAGAGAACCACCCATATATATATATATATATAAATATATATATATATATATATATATACACGGAGAAAAAAGTTAAAGTAAAAATTACAATGACGTCTAGTAATGCGGAGACTGACACAATACCCAAAAATGTACTATAGTGTATAATAAAATTTACTAGAAAATTTTTAATTTTTACTACAATCCTGGTAATATTTACTACAGTAAAATTTATTATACACTATAGTAAATTTATGGATTGCGTCAGTCTGTCTCCGCATATATATATATAACGCAAAATGAGTCCTATATCTTTAATAACTGCAATGTTACGATTAATAATAAGTAATTACTAAATATTTGAAAAGTAGAAAGTAATTTTTGAAAAAAGTAGTAAGAATATTTGAAAAATTTAAAAAGTTAAAATGTTTTATAAGCGTCAGTATACAAATGTTTAAAAATTATTGACATAATATATAATTATTTATATTGTTTAAAAAAGTGTTTATTACATTACTTTTAAATGTAAAATAAATTATTTTGTGAGCAACGAAAGAGTCGTATGTACGAATTATAAGGCTGAAAAATTGTTTACGTACCATGGGTAAACATCGCGTCATTACAGTTCTCGGCTCAAATTTCGTGGATGGTAGTAACATCCTTGGGCAAGGTACATAAATAACTAATACGCTCTAATTTCTTACAAAATAGTTAGTATTCACATTCAAGAATATTCCTATTACGAAACTGTTGACAGCTTGTACATCTGCAGACGTTTGTTGTAGACTGTTGCAATACTATGCGAAAGTATAGCACTGTAATTTTTATGCAGACTAGCGGTGTATTCACCGTGTCGTTGGTACTTTTGACCCCTGGTCTCGAGAATCGACTTGATATGGTGCGAGCTTTGCAAAAGGCCCGTAAGATATCCGCAGTTTTTGGAGTATTTCTTTATTACTTTATTAGAGCGCACATTTTTAATTATAAATGTGGTTTTACTGTTCATAAGACTTCTATTTTTATGTTTTGCACATAATTAAATAAATAGATTTGTTCAAATAATCGTATACCTATCATTTTAAATATATTATTAAACTTTTTTAAATGTTTTAATTTCTCTTTTATTTTGTATCTAATAATGTATTTCGATAATATTTATTGGAAATAATACCAAAATAAAGAAATGTAAATTGTGAAAGAAATTGCTAGTTGTTAATAAAATATTTTTGAATTATATGTTTTTAATATTATAATTCAACGTCGCATTCATCAATAGTTTATATCAATATATTTAAGATCTATTAAAAAATATACATTCAAAAATTTCTTTAAGGAGATGTAAACCCATTAAAACAGAAACACCATTTATTTTTTCTTAAGCGAACAGTATACTTTATCGAAAAAAAAACGCTCTTTAACGGTGTTGTACTTACATTAAAGATAATCTATGAATTTTTTCGAATTTTTTTATGAATAAATCAACAAGATTTTTGAGCAGCCGTTCAGCATTGTTTTTAGCTATATATTACCGACCAAAAAATGGTTATTTCAATACAGTTCATTTAAAATTAATTATTTTGAAACAATCGCTCTGTAACGGTATTCTATTTGCTTTCAACATTATCTGTAAATTTTTTCAGATTTTTAATTCATTAGTTTTTAAAATTTTTGAGATTTTAGAGGTAGTTTCCTGTAATGTAGGTATCACATCTTCTTAATATAATACTTTTTGATAAACTTTTTGATTTGTTATGCGTGATAATAGTTTTTCCATTAGAATACTAAAATTATATATAATTGTTTTGTTATATATAATAGTTAATGTTTAATGTACTAACTCGTTTATTTAGTTTCAGATTTCAATTGCCAAATATGTTTGATGAACAAGGTAACACATGGATTTTTCCCTTGTGGTCACTGTATCGCATGCTCATCGTGCGCAGTAAATTGCATCAATATAAAAAAAACATGTCCAAAATGTAGGCAAATCGTCACTCAAATTAATAAAGTATATTTAGATTAAGTTGAATTACATTACATTTATTTTGTCAAACATCCCATAAAATCCTATACTTTAATGCTTATTTACATTTTCTGTATAAATGAATAAATAATATTTTTTTCGTCATCAAAAAATCTGGAGATATTGATACGTTAATAAAATATTACTTATGTCGACTGTAGTATAACTAAATTAATATAATTGACTGTAAGACCGATAAAAATATAGATATTGATACGTGTTCAGGATAGATCGGTTCGTTCCCTAGGAACACTTGTCCTTTGCGTTGTAGAGGCTGGGTGAGTTATATGGAAGAAGCAGTTCGAGGAGCAAAGGGGTGTAATCGTTTTATTTAGTATAGTTATGTGTGTATGTGAGTTTTTGGCGAATTGCGACTTTTCAAGTCAGCGCTTTTTCGTGAAAATTGAGTATTTTCTCTGGATGTCATGATACGGTTTCTTGATTTTATATATTATTTATATTAATTTATTAGTTGATACATAAAAATATTTTACATACTTACAAGATTATGTAATAAAGTATATAGATTTTCGCTTTGGGTTTTATGCTACTAAAAATTGTACATTATATTTTATATTTCCTATTAACCTTTAGAGGGCCGGGATGATGCCCATGATCTAATTATAGCTGAGCGAAGCGAAGTCGTCCTATGGTTCAACTGCGCTGATTTTCATGCTTCCGGTCTAACTTTGAGAACTGGAAAACCGTTTTACTTTTCATGCTAAAAATTTAAAGGCCTCTTCTTAATACTACAAGGATGTGCTGTATAAATTTTGGGAGCCAAATGACGATATTTGCATGTTTCTTTATTGATATTCGATAAACTTAAAAAATTATCATTATTGTACACACACGCACGCCCAAACACGCACACACACAAACACACACAGAAACACACATACACACATACACACACCCGTGCCGGGTTTGCTGGTCCCGCATCGTGGCGCCTCCCCAGGTGGTGGATAGGGGAATGCTTTCCAGATATGGATGGTACCTGGACTGGGTTTGTTCTTAATAAGAACAACATCCACAAAGAACTGAAGAGTATGGCGAGAGCAACCAGCAGAGCTCTCAATGAATACGCGCGGGTAAACAGTGCTGTGTGTTCGACAGCGCTAAAAACTAAAATGGCGGATGCGCGTAAGGTTGGTACGTGCCAAACGTCGCCCATCTTCCGCGCTGAAGAGCGTCAAAGGAGGCCGGTGGAAAGGGAAAAGCCCTCACCACCACAGCAACCCCCGGAGAAAAGAAAGAAGGGGTCAAAGCAGCCCACTAACAAAGGTGGGCCAGCAGATGCTTCGCTATCCATTCCTGAGACCGGTGGGATCCAGTCAAAGGTCCCTGACTGGGCCACGGTAGTGAAGAAGGGCAAAAAGAAGAAGAAGATAAAGGACAGCCAGCCGAAGCAGCAAGGACAGCAGAAACGTGCCAGCAAACCGGTCAAAGGCACGGCAGAGCCTAAGGCCGGAGTAAGACCCCCATGCCCAGATGCCATCAAGATCAAGACATCTAGCGGGGGCTCTTCCTACGCTGACATTCTCCGGAAGGTCAAGGCTGCACCGGAATTAAAGACCCTAGGAGAACGGGTCACGCGTATCAGGCGCACCAGGGATGGGGAGCTCCTCCTCGAACTGGGGCGACCCGAAACGGAAACGGCGGAGCTAAGGACAGTGGTCTCGTCCACCCTGGGTGGGTCAGCAGAGGTCCAGCTGCTGACTCACAAAGTGTCTATCACCATCAGGGACATGGACGAGTCCACGACAACAACGGAGGTGGCCGCAGCGATTGCAGCAAAGATCGGGCCAAACTTGTTATCCCCGGATAATATTAAAACCAGGGGGTCCTACAGTGGCACCCTAGCTGCGACCATCCAGCTTCCGGCAGTAGCTGCCAAAAAACTGCTGCAAGACGGGAAGCTCCGGATCGGATGGGTCAATTGCAGAGTTCGACTGCGAGAGGTATCCTCGCGCTGCTACCGATGCCACGAATCGGGACACATCGCGAGGGAGTGCAAGAGCGCAGTCGACCGGTCAGCGCAATGTTATCGGTGCGGCCAAGAGGGCCACAAAGCAGTGGACTGCGAGGCCAAAGCCAAGACCTCGCATGAGGTAGGAGCACACATCAAAAATGATTAAGGTGCTCCAAATAAACCTCAACCACTGCGCTGTGGCCCAGGACCTGCTGTCCCAGCTGGTCAGAGAGGAGAGAGAGGACATAGCGATCATCAGCGAGGAGTTCCGGGATCTCGACGAGTCGAACTGGATAAGGGATACCACGGGCAAGGCGGCCATCTGGGTATGTGGAAATATACACATCTCCAGAAAGATGGTCGCCCCCCTTCCCAGCTTCACCTGGGTGGAGGTGGCGGGGGTACGCATGTACAGCTGCTACTTCCCGCCCAGCGATTCCACCGAGAACTTTGCGAGATTTTTGGATGCAGTCGTCACCAATGCTCGGTCCTCACGGCTACCGGTCGCAATCGGTGGGGAATTTAATGCTTGTGCGACGGACTGGGGCAGCGCCAAGACCAACGCGCGTGGTCGCGCACTTCTCGAGGTGTTCGCTCTACTGGGGCTGGAGATCGCTAACACAGGGATAACCCCGACTTTCACCAAAGCCGGCAAGTCGTCCATAGTCGACCTCACTTTCGTCGATCCTAGATTGATGGGGGGAGGGGGACTCGGCTGGAAGGTTAGCGATCGTTACACGGGTAGTGACTACCAAGCACTCGTGTACCAGCTCCAGCTGACCAGCGGGAGGACACAGAGAGCAGGAAGAGGAGCAAGAGAGAGATGGGCACCAGCCACGTTTGATCGTGAGACGTTCCTCTGCTCCCTTAAGGGGGCAAAAGTGGAGGGAACTGCCGAAGAAAAAGCACGAGGCCTCACGAATGCCTAAACAGCGGCTTGCGATGCCTCTATGGCCGTGAAGTTCAACCCTCGCGGCCGCCCACCAATAATCTGGTGGAGTGAGGACATCGCAGAAAAGAGACGTGAGTGCCTGCGTGCCAGAAGGCTGCACCAAAGAGCGAGGGGAACACCGCAGGTTCCAAGATCGTTCCGCAGAATACGAACAAAAGCGGAGGGATTTTAAGGTGGCCATCAAGGCTGCCAAGAGAAGGTGTTGGCGGGAGCTATGTGAGGAGGTGGACCACGACCCCTGGGGCAGACCGTATAAAACGGTTATGAATAAGATCAACCCCGGGGGCGCTGTTGCACCCACCGACCCAGTATTTCTGGACGGTGTAGTCCGCCACCTGTTTCCAGAACATCGGAAAAGGGCAACAGAGACGGGCCTGATGGCCACCATTGGTGCAGCCGAGTCGCCAGACATTAGTGAAGCCGAACTGAGGAGGGCCGCTAAAGGTATTTCCGTACGTAAAGCCCCAGGGCCGGACGGAATACCTGGCCTGGCCGTCAAGACAGCGGCGATGAGTGCTCCGGGCTTGTTCCTGGACGCATTTAACGCATGCCTGAGAGAAGGTTGCTTCCCGGCCCAGTGGAAGACGCAGAGGCTGGTACTCCTACCGAAGGGAAACAAACCCCCGGAGGAGCCATCATCTTACCGCCTGCTCTGTCTACTGGATATAGTTGGGAAGCTTCTGGAGCGCGTGATCTGCGCCAGGTTCGCAGCGGCCATCGGTCGGGTCGGAGACTTCTCCCACAACCAGTTCGGCTTCCGAAAGGGTCGATCGACCATGGACGCTGTAGCAGAGTTGTTGGTATAGCCACAAACGCCATCAATGCTGGTCGGAGTGCAAGGCGGATGTGTGCCATCATCACCTTGGACATCCGGAATGCCTTCAACTCTGCCAGATGGGACGACATCATGCTGTCCCTGCAGCACTTCCAAGTGCCACTCTATCTCAGGGAGGTCACCTCGAATTACCTGACTGACCGTACTCTGCTCTACGACACCGACGACGGTGTGCACTCCCACAATATCACAGGAGGCGTGCCGCAGGGTTCGGTCATTGGGCCCCTACTCTGGAACGCTGTCTATGACGGCCTGCTTAGGCAGCAACTTCCGGAGGGTGTCTCGAGGGTGGCTTTCGCGGACGACGTGGCGCTAGTGGTGGTCGCAAAGAGTGTCGAAGAGATCGAATATCTCGGAGACGTCTCTATAGAAGTGGTCGCCACTTGGTTGAGAGACCACGGATTTAGTCTGGCGGCGGAAAAAACGGAGGCGGTGCTCATCTCTCGCACAAAAAAGGAGAGGACCGCCACCTTCACGGTAGGTAAAGAACGGATACGGTCGGTGAAAACGTTGAAGTATTTAGGGGTCACACTAGACGCGCGGCTGTCGTTCAAACACCATCTCGCGAACGCAGGCTCAAAGGCGGCAAAGGTGGCCCGTGCGCTAGCGGGCATCATGCCCAACATCGGGGGACCTCAGCAACCGCGAAGTTCTCTCGTTGCCTCGGTGGTGAACTCCGTAATTTTATACGGAGCTCCTATCTGGGCTGATGCCCTGAACAGGCACAAGAGCTTTGGTGCTCCGTGCAAGAGAGTACTTATAAGTATGTATAATATTGTAAATAAATGTTTTTATTTTTATAATTAATAAAGTTTAGAAAGTAAATGGAGGGACAAATTAAAGTGGAGTGTCTCACAAGAAGGGGCGATGGACTGGGCTTTTTCTACTTTCTAAAAAAAAAAAAAATGGTTATAATTTTCTTCTAAACTCATACGTGTACATTCACGAATGCATTCAGACACACACACACGCACACACACACACACACACACACACACACCCGTGCCGGGTTTGCTGGTCCCGCATCGTGGCGCCTCCCCAGGTGGTGGATAGGGGAATGCTTTCCAGATATGGATGGTACCGAAAAAATCAAATATTCGGGGCGAACCAAAACCAGATAGGGGAAGGCACCCCGAAATTAAACCAATTATGGATAGTGAGATTAAAACAACACTACCCCAAGCGGGCAAGGCAGTTCTGTCAAATTCCGCCACTGATTCCGATCGGGTGAAAGCCCCGGTGGTCAGTGCTGGTCCCACGGATTTTGGGATGGGGGGGACCAAACTCACACCGTTAAAATGGTAATTGCTGCGGAGGTTGGTCACTCGGCCTCTGTAGCATCAAATGCTACGTGTGACCTGCCCTCGAAAGGGAAAGGTCTTCACCACCTCAGCATCCCCCGGAGAAAAGGAAGAAGGGGTCGAAACAACCCTCTAGCAGGGATGGGCCAGCAAATGCTTCGACATCTGTTCCTAAGACCGGTGGGAACCAGTCAAAGGCCCCTGACTGGGCTACTGTAGTGCGCAAGGGCAAAAAGAAAGAGGCTCAGCAGAATACGCAGCTGAAGAAAGCCAAGGATGTCGGAAGACCGTCAAAGCTGTCTAAAAAACCTAAAGCGGTCGTCAAACCAGCTTGTCCCGACGCCATTAAGCGGATGCCATACTCGAACTAAATGCTACTATGCCGACAACCGCATATTACATGCACTATTTCTCCTATTACTATTATTTAATACAATGACAAACTATAAACGCAGTGGAGGCATATTTGTAATGCATATATTACATAAATTATAAGTACAAAAGTTTGAATTATGTTAAAATGCTCTTAGAAATTGAAAAATACGACCTCAAACATAACCTCTCTTAGTTAACAGGCAACAACGATTAGATTGAATTTTATAAAAACTGGATAATTTTCTAACAAATACAGTGCAGACGCACAATTTCACGTTATTGATAAATGTTGGAACACAAAAAAAACAATCAAAAGTGCACGACGAAGAAAAAAATTGAAAAATACGATTGATACAAAGACGTTGGGAAGCTAGTACTACATACTTACGATGAGAATTAATGTAGATTGCAATTACAACCAACAAAAAACGAAGTAGAGGCAATATTTTACATTAACCTAGAATGATTTTTCAGTAAAATAAAGAAGAATACATAATCGACTAAAAAATTAAACGAAAAATACAAACGATATACATGCTTTCTAAAAATGTGTAATTTAGCAGACGGGAGAGTAAGAAAAACTTTAGGTACGTAGTTTGAAAAAGAATCAATAGGTGGCGATGCTAAACGTTTCCGCACAAATAGACGACGGATTATATAGGAGATGCGAGCACCGGTTCGGGCCGTCAGCAGCTCGCACCTCCTATACTTTCAAATACACTGTATTATGCCGACACACAATGTTGGGTGCAATATTTCTTTAATTACAATTATTTAAATTATTGACAGAATCAAGACGGATTAAAGGCATATTATTAATAAACATTTAAAATGTATAGCAAGTACAAAATTAGAGGTTATGTTAAAATATCGATAACATTTGAAAAATACGAATGAAAACATAACCTCTCAGTCTAAAGCGACGGATTCTATAGGAGGTGCGAGCAATGATACGGACCTTCTACAGCTCGCACCTCCTATACTTTGTTTCCAATAACTAGGACATGTCCAATAACTGGGTCTTTTACCTTATGCCGACACACAATGTTGGGTGCAATATTTCTTTAATTATAATTATTTAAATTATTGACAGATTCATGACGAGGTAGAGGCATATTATAAATAAACATTTAAAATGTATAGCAAGTACAAAATTAGAATTTATGTTATAATATCGTTAACATTTGAAAAATACGAATGAAAACATAACCTCTCAGTCTAAAGCGACAGATTCTATAGGAGGTGTGAGCAACGATTCGGACCGTCTGCACCTCGCACCTCCTATACTTTCAAATTACATTGTATTATGCCGACTCTCAATGTTTGATACAATATTTCTTTAATTACAATTATTTAAATTATTGACAGCTTGAGGCAGGGGTATTGGCATATTAATAATAAACATTTGAAGTGTATAGCATGTACAAAATTGAAATTTAGGTTAAAATATTTTATAAATTAGAAAAATAGGAATTCAATCATAATTTCTCTCAGTCTACAGCGACGGATTCTATAGGAGGTGTGAGCAACGATTCGGACCGTCTGCACCTCGCACCTCCTATACTTTCAAATTACATTGTCTTATGCCGACTCTCAATGTTGGATGCAATATTTCTTTAATTACAATTATTGAAATTATTGATAGCTTGAGGACGTGGTAGAGGCATATTAATAATAAACATTTGATGTGTATAACATGTACAAAATTGAAATTTAGTTAAAATATTCAATAAATTAGATAAATAAGAATTCAATCATCATATTTATCAAAGTATGTATGTATGTATGTATGTGATCATGCATTCAGATTATCTCAAATATTTTTCGACCAGTTTGCCTGAAATTTTAAGTGGATCTGAGTAAAAAATCTAGAAAATTGATGGTCTGTATACTGATATAATTGGTTAAAAGCATTCAAAACAGATTAAAAAAATACATTTTCAAAAATAAAAAAAAACTATTTCGGTACCTAAAAATTATAATACAACGCTGTTCGCTTTAGCGAGCTCCAAAATAACGGCATACCCCTAATAAAATGTATCGATAAAAGGGCCTACACTAAGCATTTGTCCTCTCGTTTTCAAGTCCTGATGAATGTCCGGTAATAAAACCATCGACACTTAACCGAATGGGATTTCCCGACCGAAAAGACATTATGGAGGTGACACTTCTCCGTTCTGTAGCTATAATAAAAGCGCTTACGGAAAAACCTTTCAACAATGCAGGACACATCTGGTCTGCATACGATAAATACCGTCTAGTAGTGTTAGCGAAATATAATGAGAAAAAACCTTATCCCCTCCCGAGAACATGTCCATGAACCGATGTCACTCGTAGGTGGCTGAGAGGTCAGTCTTTTTCCAACCTTCGGACAATAAGAAATACGGCTACAGCGCGTACCTTTTCGATTTTGTCCCAACTATTGTCTCGAGCGTTATCGGATGTTTGTTTCGGTCACGGTTCGACTCTGTGCTGGCGTGGGTGGTCTTGCGTTCCGCCGTAGACGCTGCAACGCGTAACCGTGGCTGCCGGGGTTTAAGGCAATAACTTGGACAGCAAATCTCTTCTAGAGAGATGACACTGAAGGAGCTTTCTATGAGCCGGTGCCGCGTGAAATTCGCCTGCTAGACGATTGACCGTGAGGGTGTCAAGTCTTGCGCAGGGACAACTGACCCCGGCACTACTTCTCTCGGAAAGACGGCCGTGATCACGCCAAGCTCCGAGCAGACAGAGGACTGCTAAAGGACCATCCAGCAGTACTTACCGGAGTCGACAGGCGATCAGGAAAGGGTTACGCGACAAACTCGGTGGATGATCATCCGAAAGGCGAACTGCGTAAGTCGATATTGGCGATAGTTTAAGTCAATTTCTTTATATTTTAAATCACGTACCGCATATTTTAAGTCACTCTCTACCTTTGTATACACGCGAATTTAAACTATAGTAATATTAAAACTAATAGTATATCAAGGCTTTTTCCCTACTTCAACTGGGGTTTTTTAACGCCGGTATTAATAGCATATATTATTAAATAAAGTGTGCTTTCGTTTATCTTAACAAGCGTTGTTTATTCAATTCCTAGCGTGCCACGATCCCTCACTCATCTACTCTAAGTATAAATAATATTAATAGTTTTATTTACTAAAACAAGCGCTGAAAACTATTTGATCTGCTTAGAATTAACTGTATGCAGCTTTTGTCTTTATAAAGATTTTCTGAAAACACATTTTTCTTTAGTTAATTGACGAAAAAGTCTGAAATTTGTTCAACAAACCATTTTTAGGTAATTAACTGTTACGGATGCCACTTAAGAAAAAAAATTTAAATACAAGAAAGATAGATAAAACTAGAAAAAGAAACTTTTTCTATGTAAGATTTTTCTGTAGGAAGTTAATTTGATAAGATATTTAGAATTTACAGTTACAATTAAGCAAAAATAGTGTAAAAAAATCATTTTTAAAACCACAACTTTGAGAAATAATTTTTTGGATTGATTAGAGAATTATATGAACATATATTTAGCAAAGAATCTAGACATATCTTTAACAATTAAAAATAAATTTTTATAATATCTTCGTAAGTATTTTGTACATAAAATTTGAGTATAATAAACATGTTCAAATAATGTAGCGATCGTGACTAAAATGCAAAGACAAAGGCTTTTGCATCATTTGATCCCCTGTTTTTATTCGATTATATTTCACACTCGTGTATATTTAGTTTGTAAGGAATAACGATGGTTTTAACAAGTCAAATTTTATTATTTACGTGCATAAAATTTCAGGGAAATTTTTTTCACCATTCTCAAATACTTACGATTCTCATAATGCGTTAATCAAAATTTGTCAATATCTGGAAGTTTCCGTTTACAGAAGGTAGAAAGCCAATAAAGATTCCTACACAGACGAAAATAATTTTCTCTAATAAAAGTTAAAAAGATTTTATAATTTTTTATATTTTTTAAAAATAGTTTATAACTGTTAATAACTGTTTATAAAGGTCAGGTTTTAGACTATAATAATAGTTAATAAAAGTTACCAACAGTTTCCTTCCGTTAAAAATAGTTTATACTGTTATAAACTTTTATTTAGGTTTTAGAGCTACGGATGTTAATAAAAACAGTTTGTAAATAAAAAAAGTTGTAAGTAAAATATTTATTTTTCGACAGCTTGCGTACCACATTTTTTAATTTTTTACGTATAGCATTATGACCATATATTATTGTTTACATATATTTAAACTGCAAAATAAATAAATGATAAATTATTTTGATGAAAAACAACTCTGCTATTGCGATAAAATTTCAATTAGTTATTTATTACTAATAGCAGTTTTTTTTATAACCATTTATAATAATTTACACAGTTATAAACTTCTTTAACAGTCCAAAATCCGAACTTTATAATCTGTTCATAAAAGCTATATACTTTTTCTAGTTCTACCGTATAAAATCATTTCCGCCGTAGTACAGAAAATGTAACGTAAAGTATAAAAATGTTTTTCATGCGCGTCTCTAATAACCTTTAAATAAGTATACGCGACTGTATGATCCCTAAGCTCTGAATAGGATTCCTAAACCAGATATAGCGTGTCTGTAATGCCTACGTGACTGTAATAAGATCTCAAATGAATACACGTGACTATAGGATTCCTAAATCAGATATAGCGTGTCTCTAATGCCTACACGGAGAGAAATGTATGATTAAATATTCCTATAATCTTGAGTAAAAATTGCTATACTGTATTTTAATGGAGACAGAAACTCAATTTATACTAAATTTTAGTATATGGTATCGTAAATTTCCGAATCATCAAATTTTACTATACCGTATATTAAATATTATGTATATTGTATATTAAATTTTATAATATTAATAATGTTATTGATATTGAAATATAACTCGGTATAAAGAGCACAACTCACACTACTTCATTTAATATTTTTTTTTATTTACTAGTTTTTGTGCCATTTTTCTGGCACTTCCTGCCGTTTGTCCCCGCATGAAGAACTTCAACGGCGTTTACCCACCACCTCTGTGTGGGTGCTCTTTCCCCACCTTTTTTAATCCCCAACCACCCCAGATGGCCCGGTGTCTTCGAAATATTCTGTTTGGGTGTCAAAGTCACATTGCGTAGGCCATGACACCGAAACAGAACGTTCCACACCTCCCGCTCGCGTTGTGGAATGTGAAAAACACCTAACCTTTTTCTTTTCAATTAACAAACTTAATCTATCATTTGAGCTTTTTGTTGTTGACGCATTTTGCTTACTTTATATATTAAGTTTGTAGTAATAAACATTATTACAAAAATAATTAATACTTACTATTGTTATCGTTGAAACAGGGTAATTAGCGGTCTTAACCATTCGCATTGTCTTTACGCTTTCTTCATAACATTTGTTTACTTATATGGATGTATTTGACAGTAATTTTTCTAAATTTTACTATATTATGTATGAAAATGTATGCAAATATATATTATTTAGAATGTTTACTATACCGCATAGTAAAATTTTATTCTGATATATAGCATAATTTTATAGAAGTATATTAAATTTCCTTCATAAATCGAGTTTGTGTTCAGATAATTGAAAAATATAACAATTTTTAATTATATATTTCTCTCCGTGTACGTGTCTGTAATATCCTATCAAATGAATATACGTCACTATAAGGTTCCTAAACCAGATATACACGGAGAAAATAGTTCTATGAAAAATTACGATATTTTTACTGTAAGCGAGAGACAAACGTGGTTCAGTTGAAAAAGTGCAATATTTATTTTGGTAATAAGTAAACACTTCCAAGAATAATTGCTATTTCTGTTCACTAAAAATCTGGACTTAACAAAATATAAAACAACTGATATTAAATTTTAATGAAAGAAACAACAAATTTTACTGCAAGTCTTATGAAATAATACCACAACAGCTACTAAATTTTGTTAGACATTTCAGTAAAATTTGTGTACGGCGAATTTTAGTAGGCAGGGTAGTACAATTTGAGTGCCCAGTACAGTAAAATTTATTGAAATTTCTGCTATTCTCAAACGAAACTGTTAGGTTAGCTGGCTTATTATTCCAATTTATACAATTAATTAACACATTTGACTAATCTGAATTGACAGAATTTTAACCATTTTAATTACAAACCAACTGGTTTAGCTTTTAATTGATATTAACAACGGGATAATGGAATAAATGTTAATAAAGTTCGCGCATCCTTTGAGCGACGTGTAGCATATAACGACGATTCGAAGTA
Source organism: Theocolax elegans (assembly GCA_026168455.1). Lineage (NCBI taxonomy): Eukaryota > Metazoa > Arthropoda > Insecta > Hymenoptera > Cerocephalidae > Theocolax > Theocolax elegans. Next base: position 77,531,508 of record CM047428.1, read on the forward strand.
AAGCAATAGAAAGGTTGATGGCGCAGGCGGTAACGTGCTCGATTTTGACGCGGAGGGTCCCAGGTTCGAATCTCGGTGTCGCGGATGGTCCAAAGTTTATTTCATTAAAATAATTTATTATTTAATTTATATTTCAGTTTAAATGTATGTAAATAATAATATATCTGAATAAAATGTATAAAATTTAAAAAAAGATGGCACGGGAGCCATCGAAAAATAAATTTTTCTTTCTTTCAGACGCAATAAAAATTACTATATACTGCTTTGTAAAATTTAGTGAAATCGTTCTAAAAATTAGTGAACTCGTTGTAAAAATTCTCGAACTGCAAGTTTGTCTCGATTTCAAGTAAGAATATCGTAATTTTTATATGAAATTTTTTCTCCGTGTAGCGTGTCTCTAATGCCTATGTGTCTGTAATATCCTACCAAATAAATATGCGTGACTAAAAGGTCCCTAAACCAGATATGGCGTATCTCTACTGCCTACGTGTCTGTAATAAGATCTTAAATGATTACACATGACTATAGGATTCCTAAACCAGATATAGCGTGTCTCTACTGCCTACGTGTCTGTAATAAGATCTCAAATGATTACACATGACTATAGGATTCCTAAACCAGATATAGCGTGTCTCAAAAGTCTACGTGTCTGTAATAATGTCTCAAATGAATATACGTGACTGTAGGATTCTTAAACCAGATATAGCGGGTCTCTAACGCCTGCGTGTCTCTGTAATGCTGTGCAAGTAATGTACGTGTCTATAACCGTTCCGAATGAATTTATTTTAGCCAGTACTGGTGTATAAATTACGTATATTAATTTTCATGGACAATAGTGCCAGTACTTTCAAATGGCGTGTCTATATCGCGTATGAAGTTTATGCTTTTACGGTCTTGCGTATCTATAACCATTATGAAGTTCATGCCCGAGTCTATATTGAGCTGGTTTAGTTACGTGGATGTACTTTTCATAGGGGAATTTGGTTTACGTGACTATAATTGCTAGTGAGAATTTTGAGTGCGAATGGACACAGCGTAAATATTTTTCAAATTAAAATAAAAATAAATAAAATTAAACAAGTATGTATTTATTAGAAACAGAAGGTTATTTAAGGAATGAATTTATTTACAATAATCAAAATAAATATATGGGCTCCATAACTAACGGAAAAAATAAATTGGATATAATTATGAATCAAAACGCAAATTTTAAAAGAGGGTGCCAATTACGAATTAGGGTAGAAATGGAAGAAATAGGTTTTTATTTATATGCTGCTAAAATGTTATAAATCCTTGCTTAAGGGGTCAAGCCTGGGTTAAATGTTTTCAATAAATAAATAATTATTATTAGAATAATTTTTTTTTTTTAATTCTTCTCACATGTTAATTTTTTTTACATAATATATATGTATTATACATTATATTTATCAATATAAAAAATGTTTATAATGCATTTTTAATCCTGGTTATTAAACTTATAATGATATTAAAAAATTGATTAATTTTTGCAGTTGCCGTAGGATATTGAAGCATTGAATGCATCTTTTAATGTCTAATAAGGCTTAAAATGTTCATGGAATATACGTTTACAGACTTATGTTTTTCCTTTTCTGAAAAAAAATTAATAACAATGTATTAAATATAAAAGTTGATAATAACAAGAAAAATAGTGAATGTTATGTACGTATACGTACATAACATTCACCTAAAACTTATCTTTTTGAAAATTGGGCAACATAAGTCCGTAGAAATATATATTTTAAAAGTTTCCCCAAAATTTCAAAGTGATTCATCAACCTGGCTCTGAAATATCCTGCGGCAAGTAAGCTAAAATCATTAAAAAAGCATTAATGAGATGTGTAATCTTAATAATATGTATATTTAATAGGTTTATAGTGACTTTTTTCTGGTTTTATTAATATAATACTCAGTATATTTTTTTAATATACATATATTATCTAAAATAACAGAAAGTCAACTTCAAGAATCAGTTTCTTTATAAAAAGAGGAATAAAATTTTTTAAAACTAAAAGAATACTTAGCTATTATTGAATATTAATACATGATTATTTTATATATAGTTTATGACTATTTTATATAATAATATTTATACTATGATTATTATATTATATTATATGATTATAATTTTTATTATAAGCATTAAATTTAATTAAAGGTATGTAAAGAATGCAGTAAAAACAAATACTGTTTGACAGTTGTGTACAATATCTCTTTCTCTCTCTCTCACATGACAAGTCTTCCATAAGATTATTGATTTTTCGAATAGCCTTGTCAGGTGATAGAGAAAGAGAGAGGCATAAATAGTGTTACAGCTGCTAATGGAAGTGTGCACCAGCCACACGATTGTAGTTCAGTTTTAAGCTATTATAATATCAAGTAGAATTATATATTATATATATTATATTATATAATATCTAAATAAAATAAGTAAAAAAAACTAGTGGTTTATAAAACTGCATGAACAAATTATATCAGATAAGTATTTGCATAACCTTAAATTTATATTTTGTTTATGTCAAGAAATTGATTCTTTGTTTCTCCATTTCAGCATAACCAATGTGTCAGCACTAAGATATACAATATTTGCAGAATACAGATAAAATTATAAACAAGTGTTTTGTTATGTTCAGTGTGTATTTGTGCTTAGTGCGATATTATGTGGTTGAAGTTATTTTATGTGTACTTATTTGTGAAAGTGTTTCAAAGCTCCAATATAATTAGTATATTTCATGCCATAAAGTACCACTCTCTATATTCTTTTGTTTCTTCTTCTGGTCGCAATTCACATGCTCTGCAAAAATATTGCTTTGGAGGAACGTCAATTACTTTTTCATTCTCATGCAGTATCAACACCTTGAAGAGAATTGAATCCTCGCTTCCTCCAAGAACCATCACCTGATACACTTATATGGCAATTCTGACTTGTTGAATCATATACTTGCTCGACAGTTGCTTTCATAGACTGTTTACCAACTTCTTTACAAACATTTTTTATCTCTGTATTAATAATGTCATAATTACTGTGAGAAACTGGACTCGGCAAATCCATATTTCCACAAAAAGTAACTAAACCAGCATGCCCATGACCAAGAGTTCTCATTGTGTACACTAACATCTATTTATTTCATAAGCGTTACTTTTTTGCCAACTTTTCTACTTGAATCAATAACAAATACCTTAAAACAGTTTGTACATGTTATTGTTATTTTACTTCCCAAACCTCTCACATCAACTTCAGAAAATTTAACTGTACCATGACAATTCTGACAAACTAAAAATTCTTCTAATGTTGGGAAAAGTAGTGATATATCTATAATTTTATTTTCTGTGCTACTTTCTTCAATGGTATCAGTTTTTAACTTTTTACTTGATCTGGATCAATGTTGATGGAAGTGCATCGTAGTTGGATCTTACTGATGTTGATAATTTTTTTATGAGCAGATGTACCAGGTATTCTGTTACTTGAGTCTGACATTTGTTTTACTGCTCGTTTTTTGTATAAACTTATAATTAATTTCTTAAAACTAATAAAATTTAAATTAAAAAATATACTTTTAATTTAAAATCCACTGAGTATATACTAAAATAATGTAAATACTTTATCAATGCAGGCAATATTTACTTCAAATAGAACTGTACGTATTATGTGCAGTATATTAGAGTAAAAAGAATCATTTATTTATTAACTATTAAATTTGAATCGTATGGTAAAGTAGATTTCTACTTTACCAAACTCTACGCTTGATAGTTGCTTCGTTTAATATACTTGTATGTAAACGTCGAAAACCTCGCAATTATTATTTTAGTTAAATTAAAATAAAATGTCTTTTTTTGCAAAAATAATTTTAGAGAAATAATGTCTATTGATGCTTACTTTATTTCAATTATAACTTGCGAAAAAATTTTTTGTTTTTTTTCAAATTTTGGGATAATGTTTTATGTAAGAAATACTTTAAAAAAAGTTAATAAAAAAAAAATCGATTTTTTGAGCAGTTAACCCAGGCTTGACTCCTTAAAATTAATACAAAAGTTTATTTATTTAAGAAGAAATTTTATTACTCTAAAAGTACAAAATATTAATGACATAGAACTTTTGGCGATGATCCTTCGTCATTAAATTAATTAATTTTAGGAGGTGAAGTTCTATTTAGATCCGTTTAAAATAATCCAAAATTTTAACAAGTTGTTACTAAATACTACAATTTAGTAAGTATATTCGCTTTACTATTTTTAGTAAGTAAATTTTTCATTAACATTTATAATTATTAAAATATAAATTTAAACTTTAGAAGAATTCATATAGTTTAAAATTCACAGTTAATATTTGATATGTCTCTATTTCTTTTTATTATTTTTATTCTGAATTCATTACACTAAATTTTGGTAAAAATTTTTGTTTATAAATTAGAATCATATTTAAAAAAAACTAAATTTTTGGTATAAGTACCTACTAGGTGGTGTGTATATCTGTTTAAATTCTAAGGTGTCCGTGCACTGAGAGAAAGGAATATTTGAATCAATTGACGTTTCTTAACAGTTAAGATCTGATGACTTAAATAAGAGCAAATGAATATTTCTTTGCAGTTAAGTATTATTTTAGGCAGTTCTTAACAGTTAAACTTTCATTCATTTCTAGTTTGTATTCAAAATTACAAAAGTCAAGTATTAACTTTTAATGCCAGAGATGTAATTATTAATACACATTATTTCGTTACTTAACAATATTAATTTAATCTGATATAATTGTATTTATGTACAATTTTCTTTTGTACAATAATATTTATGTACTGTAACGGGGTCTGCCTCTAATTAAGACCGAAATTAGAAGCATGGCCATAGGGGCCACGGTATGGGGTCTCTACCTCTCTCGATGCGGTCAATGCGGCCTGCGCGTACCGATGTGCTTACCTCGGCCGCACTCTGCAATACCGGTACCTCCGTTAAATCGGGCGGCTTTTCCTTGCCGTCCGGGTATGATGACACGGGGAGCACCGCGCTCTCCGTCTTTGTTTCTCGGTCTTACCTTTACCTTAGCCTCCGAGTACGTGAACTCGAGAGGCTCATTACTCGGCGTGAGTCTCGCCTCTACAAAGTGGTTTTATAATATTCCGAATTCTATAGACAACACGACACATACATGCAAAAGTAAATAAATTCAAGTTGAAGATTTAATCACGTTCGATTTATAAAATGAAATCAAAGGATAAACGGGTTACAACTAAAGAAGTTTATAAATAAATACAATAAGGTGTGCGGTTGTGTCATATATACGTTACGCGAGGTTCCAAATAACAGTATCTCGTAATAGTGTCTCGTATGAAGTCGCGTCGATCCCTCGGCGGGATCGTCCTAAGCTAAACCAAGAGGAAAGCTTATAACGAGGTTCACTTCTAAGTATTAGAGTGAGAGAGACGTGAGTCGCCGGCCGAGTCGTCCCTTCTCTCTCGCTCTCGATTTCGAACGCGTTGCCCGCTTGCAACGATGATCCGCTCGCGATCACGCGGTATTAACGTAAGGGATTTTATCCCGACTTACGCTTGATGTGGCGTCCTTACAATGTCCCGGACGCCAAGTACGCCTTAGACCTCCTAGCCGTCTATCGGGCAGGCAGCCTTCTCGTCGAGGCAAAGGACCAAGGAGAAACACAGAAGGGGAGGCGGCGGAGCACGTCGCGCACCGTCTCCTTCGTGGCACGATTCCCACACGAACCACTACGTCGAGCCCCGCTTCCGTGGGCTCGCTGCGTTTACTCTCGTCTACGGCGATAACACGCGTACCTCGGGAAACGTACCGATCCTCGATCGCTTGTCTGCGTCGCGGTAAAATTTCCTCACACGTGCCGTTTTGTTCGCTCGTAGCACGGCCCAGCTAAACCGTAGCGTAGACCGTCCTTCGCCGTACTCTGTCGTACTCTTACTCAATTTTCCGTGGGCCATCCAGAGGTCCTCTCTCCCTCTCTTACGCACAGATCGTTGTTCGTTCGCCGCGCCGTTTCCGAGAAAAGCAATTATATCGAATGCTCGCGTTTACTAAAAGATATTAATTTAATTCAAAACGTCTTTTAATAATTAATACCGTTACACCCCTTCGCCAGACGCTGGATAACCTCTTGGTTTACAGCTCTGTATTCAAATGCGACCCTCTACGTATAGGATGTGAATAGGGTGGAGTAAATGTACTTAATCGGGTGAATACCTTTGATTATTGAGTATTATATTATAAAAATAAATGGTATACACATTATAAGAACATTATTTTGTAAGTAAACTTGTAATAAAATCTTATTGCGACTCCTTGCGTGGAGTCACATACAGCTTGTAATGGAAACGCTTCTCCGGACATTGGTGCGAATCCTTTACTCATGGATAGCTTCACACATAGCAGCGGTGCTCCTTAAGATGGGTGGTGCGATACGTTCGCTTCGCCGCTTCCCTTTCCATCTTTAATTCGAGGAACAGCTCCTGCTTCTTGGCTTCCTCGACTTTTCGTCTAGCTTGACGTATGCGAGCTTCTGCTGCTCTTTCCTCGCGCTCGACTCGTTCTAGAGCTTCTTGGCGTTCGCGCCGCGCGCGCTCGAGCTCTTCTTGTGCTTTACGAGCGAGGCGTTCTTCTTCTCGTTCGAACTCGCTTGTTCCGACGTCTTTCGGCTACGATTGCCGCGATTTCCGGGCGACGCTCCGCTATGTCGCGGTCCCATTCGACGGTGAGAGCTTCACCGTCGACTCCTCCTTCGCGCCGTAGCGTATCGTAGCGAATGTACGCGGACTCTTCTCGCCCTTCGAGGTACAGCCGCTCTTCCCATACCTCTTGTAATTCCTTCTCTAAGAGGAACCATTCTCTCTTCAAATCGGTCTTTGCGGTTTCCTTTTCTTCGGGGAGCGGAGGGACTTCCGGGTCCGCCTTTTCGCCTTGATTGTCGAGATCGGGTTCTAATTTCCCGGTCTCGCCTGTCTCCTCCGACTTTGGCGGGTGTCCCAAGCCGCCCGACAGGGTAGCCGGCGCTTCTGGGACTTGATCCTCGTCCTGAGCACGCACGACTGCTTTGATGCAATGGGGGCGTCGAAGGACAGGTATTTCCCCCGTTACCTCGTACGTTGCCTTTGGTGTAATCGGCGGTTTTACCATGCTCGCCACACGAGCTACGGGACTCGGTCCCATCGCCTCCAGCAAATCCGCAGCATCCAGCAATACGTCCGTAGCTGGAGTGCCGTCTTCGGTCTTTAGCTGCGCCATGAGGGACATTAGGCGCGCGACGTTCGCCATTCGCGCGGGATCTATAGGAGGGGCCTCCTTGGAGCTGACCCCCGGAACTAATCTTCCTTCCATACTTGGGAAGTTCGTCCTGTAAAACAAAAGGAAAAGAAAGGTTAGGAAAGTGGGTGCGCCCGAGAGTTTCTCGTCGTTCGTGTTTTTCTCGGTGAGAAGGTCGTTGGGTTGATCGGATTAATTTTCTTCTTCGAACCTTTTGGTCGACCGGGACCTCGATTTACGCGCGCGTCCTCAGCTATACTTTCTGGCGTTCTATTGAATACGCGCGACGTTATAATTCCGTTTTTCCGCGGTCTTCCTCGCTTCTTCACGGCTCGCGGTTTATCGACGCTTGTTTCTCTCATTTTGGAGGCGCGCTCGCCTGTTTCGCTCGCCGTGGGGGTATCCGATCCCCTTCTATTCTTACATCAGGCACGCTCGCCCGTTTCGCTCGGCGTTGGCGGGTCGCTCATCGCCTCTTCTGCGCTTTCCCCCGGAGCTTGAACGAATCTGTCGTCAACGTCCCTTTCTTGATCCTCTTCCTCTCGGTGTCGTTTTAGATGAACTATGTGTATTGGTTTTTCCGTTTTTCTATCTTCAAGCATTAATTCGTAGGTATTGTTACCTAGTTTTGCTATAACTAAGTACGGGCCTACGAATTTTGGAGCTAATTTCGAAGCTAGTCCTTTAGCTGCGGAGGAAAGTACTCGATTCCTTCGCCATACCGGTTCTCCAAGTTGCAAAGTTATTTCGCGCTTATCCGCGTCGAAATATTTGGCCTGCCTGCTTCGGGACTCTTCCGAATTTACATTCGCTCTTTCGTGTAAGTCCGGTAATCGAAGCATTTTCTCTTTCCATGCTTCGATAGTTTCTTTCTGTAAGAAAGTCTCTACGGCTCGCTCTTGTTCTCGACGAGTCGTTTTTGGCGAGTGAGGTTGTCTACCGTAATTTAACAGTGCCGGGCTCCAGCCCGTGAAACTTTGCTCGGCCGAATTGAGGGCGAAGATTACTTCTGGTAACTTTTCTCCCCATGTTCGGTGATTTTCTTCGAGAAACGATGTAATCATTGTTTTGACTGTCCTGTTTGTCCTTTCGACAGGGTTGGCTCGAGGGTGGTATGGAGGTGTCGTTTCGTGGTGTACCCCAATTTCCTCGAGGTATTTATCGATGGTACGGTTTTTGAATTCCGTACCATTATCCGAGACAAACGTCTCCGGCGTGCCGAATCTTAAGATCACTCTCTCTTTCAGATGTCTAAGAATCGTCACTGCATTCGCTGCACGAATGGGTACGAATTCTACCCATCGCGTGAACAGATCTTGGAATATAAGGATATACTCGTGTCCTTGTTTATTCTTTGGGAGGGGTCCCATCACGTCCCCTGCTACGATCTGCCATGGGCGTTCGACCCTTTGTCGTCCCATTAGACCAGCCGGTGCACGTTGTTCAACTTTGCATTGTTGGCAAATTAAACATTTTCGGACGTGCGCTGCTACGTCTTTGTAATACTGCGGCCAGTAATACTGTTGCCTGACTCGCGCGAAAGTCTTTTCGCGACCGAGGTGTCCAGCAGTTGGATCGTCGTGACATTCATTCAAGACGATCCCCCTCCTCTCCTTTGGTACGACTAGCTTCCATGCGTCGTCGTCTCCAATATTATCTTCGATTTTAGGGTCTGGGCGGTACATATACAATTGCCCCCCTATAACCTTTCGAGTTGGGTGGTTCCGCGGGTTTTCTTGTACTTCTTTTACTAACTGCAAGTACCAAGAATCATTTGTTGTCGAGGCCCATGTGACTCTTCCGATAGTCACGTCGTCGTCCTCGAACATTCTCAAGAGTGCATCGGGCACGTGATGCAGCGCTCCTTTTCTGTATTCGGTCTCGAACGTGTAACCTTGTAGTTCGAGAGCCCATCTTGCTAATCTGCCTGTTGGATTATGTAAGTTACATAACCACCTTAGGCTGCTGTGGTCCGTGATTACTTTAAAGTTATACCCCTCTATATATGGGCGAAACTTTTTTATGGCCCAAATTACGGCGAGGCATTCTCTCTCTGTCACGCTGTAATTTCTTTCTGCCTGTGTCATCGTACGGCTAGCGAACTCGAGTACGTGTTCGTTGCCATCGATTTCTTGAGTGAGTACCGCTCCCAAGCCGGTATCACTAGCGTCTGTTTGAATCACGAATCTTGCGTTAAAGTTCGGCCTCTGTAATATAGGGGTCGATGCTATTAGTGCTTTCGCATGTTCGAAAGCTGCTTGCTCTGCTTCGAGCCAGTCGTATTTGCGTCCTTTCTTTGTTAACGCGGTTTAAGGCTCAACGATTGTAGCAAAGCTTCTTAGGAATTTTCTGTACCACGACGTCATGCCTAGGAAACGTCGTCGCTGCTTTAGGTTACGTGGAGCTGGGTATTTTATGATAGGTTCGATCTTCTCTGGATCGGGCCTAAATCCGTTACGATTTACCAAGACGCCGAGGTATTTAACCTCGTCGCGTCCGAATACGCTCTTTTCGCGGTTTATGGTTAGTCCCGCGTCTTTTATTCGCTGTAACACTTGTTCGAGGCAACGTAGATGCTCTTCGAACGTTTCCGTGACGATTATTATATCGTCAAGGTATGCGAATGCGAATGGCTCGAGTTTCGGGCCAATTACGTCGTCTATGAGGCGTTGGAACGTAGCGCCTGTGTAGCTGAGACCGAAGGGCATTCTTTTGAATTGGTAAAGCCCTCGTCCAGGTACTGTGAAAGCTGTGATTGGTCTTGATTTTTCTTGCTTTGGTATTTGATGGTACGCGTTGCTTATGTCGAGCTTACTGATATAGCGAGATTTCTGCAGTTTTCTCAGTATATCATCCATCCTTGGTAATGGGTATGCGTTTGGTTTTGATACCGCATTGACTTTGCGGTAATCTACGCAAAATCTATATTTACCATTAGACTTCTTAACCATAACGACTGGACTGGACCAGCCGCTTGTTGATGGCTCTATTACGTCGTTTTTAAGCATTTCTTCAATTTGCGTATACATTTCTTCTTCGATTTCTTGAAATCGGGAAATATCGTTGTTTTATTGGCTTAGTTGTCCCGACGTCGATATCGTGTTCGATCCAGTTTGTGCAGCCTAGTTGTTCTTTGGTTGAGCCGAGAACTCGTGCGAGTAGGTGATCCAGCTGCTCGCGTTGTTCTTGCTCAATATCTGCAAGACCGATGGACGCAAGTGCGAGAGTCTCTTCTTGTCCGACTCCCGCTACCTCTAATTTAACGGTATTTCCTGACTCTTTTACTAACGATTCGTTTTTGTTAGGATCTAATATTGCGCCGAAAGCTCGCAAAAAATTCGATCCTACATAGCAATCGTCGTCGAGGTCGGGTAAGATCGCTACTCTTATGTCTCTGCGTATGCCGCCGACCTCGCATGGTAAGTATACGTAGCCCGCTACCGAAAGTTTGAAACCTCCCGCGACGCGCGCGTTTTTCGTTTCGGTGGGGATTACCATTCTACCGCACGAACTTGCTATTTGTAATCCTATCGAATTCATTATGGTGTATGAACAACCTGAATCGTATAATGCCCGAATTCGATAATCGTTTATATTTACTTGCAGCCACCATCGCCTTTCGTCGTCTTCTTTTTGCGATTGCTGCAAATGTTCTTCGTTTTCAATGTTTCTTTTATCGACGCTCTTCTCCTGAGCGTCGTTCACAGCGCTTATATTCTGTTTAGTTATGCTGTTGTCCGAGGCCTGAGGGTTGTTTGGGTTGAGCGCCGCGGCCTCGCTTACGCGCTCCCCTTTCCGTTTCCCGCTGGCTTGGTGCAGTCTTTTGCTAAATGGCCTTGGACGTTGCAGTTGAAACATTTCCGTGTTTCCTGCGTTCGATTTGGGTTGCTTGACTGTTTTCTCTCACTTTCGGGTGTTTTACGATCGCTTTTCACTTGTTTACTAATAAATGAATCTTTCCGAGGGGGGCTTCTTTTTCCGTCGTCTCCTTTTCGGATCGTATTCTTTATTGCTGGTTCTTGCAGCTTCTTGAATGCGCTTTCGATGCATTTTGAAATCGACTCCATTAGATTGGGAGTCGTTGCTGCTCCGATTTCTTGCTGCACTGCGGCGACTTGCGGTTTATTCCTCCGAAAGCTTGCTGCTGGCTTATATGCTAGTTCTGGTAGCAATGTCGACTCCGGCGGTGGCGGTGGTCTGAATGCTCTCTCTGCTTCAATTACCGCCTCGGCTTCGACTGCTAGGCTGTGTAGCGATTCGATGCTATTAAATTCGTCACGGCGAATTAATTTTTGTAGTTCGGGTAGCATATTTTTATGCAGTAAATCTAGCTGTTGTGTCAAAATCGGTTCTGGTTCTTGTTTTTGCAATGAACACACCAGACATGCGATATAATTTTGTACGGGCTCATCTCGCCCTTGTGTGCGCGCGTTTGCTTCGGCAATTAATTTCTGTTGTCGAAGTCTGTTTGACCTGTACCATCGCCTTGCTGCTTCGCAAAATTCATCCCAAGAGTTCCATTGGTTGCGCCGCATTCTCAACCATACAGCTGCAACGCTTGTAAATAACTCGGTTAATGCAGAGAGTAACTCCGTTTCTGTTAAACGAGATGATTTACTGCATTCCTCTACTCGTGTGATGAAATGATCGATGCTTTGGTTTTTATCGCCATTAAATCGTACGTCCCATCTGCGTACAATTTGTCCGACGTCGCGAGTATTATTTGAACTCAGCGACTGGTTTTGTATAAATGTGTGTAAGCGCGCTTGCTCGACATCTGGGCAGCTCTCCCCTCTCCCAGTTTTTGAGCTTTCACGTGCGCTCAAGTCTTGTTGCGAGCCTTTGTCCTGCGTCGGGTCGGGACTGCTTGCATTCAGGTATTGGCACGTAAACGTGTCTTGGAAGTTCACGTGTGTCCGTTGTTTGTTATTTCGTGGCAGTCTTGTGCTCGAATGTACATCTACATTCTGTATCCGTGTGTCCTGCCATTCTTTTGTTAAGTCCATGACTTGTAGTTGGAGGGCCTTTACTCGGTTTGATAGGTCCCCCATAAACTTGACCATTTCCGTCGGCATGCCGTACTGTATGCTGTCGTGTGTCTCGAACGTTATCCACCTGTTTGGGTCTGTTTGCTCGTTTGTTGGTTTGTTTCTTTCTTCGACCGGTTCACTAACGCCGGTTGGTGCCATGTTTACTTGAATTAGCGGGTCTCGTGCGAGTATTTCTAAAGGATGCCTTGCCGTGGCTTCGTTGTCCTCGTCGCTTTCGACCGATGTGTCCGCGTCTTTTTGTTTATATTCGTCTATAAACGTTTGTCTCAACGCGAGTCTGTTTTGACGGGTTGTTTCGTCGTCCGCCTCTTCACCGGGTTTGAAGTCGATAGCTGTATAGTTACCGAGTAACCACTTTTTGATTCTACTCAGCTGTTCGAGTTTCGTTCCGGATTCGATCAGCTGCATGTAATTAAGTGCTTCGTGGACATTTTCTGAGCTCAAGCTCCAGCACCAGTCTTCGAGTGCACGGATGGTTTCGTCGGCCATCTTAAATTACGCCGCTTATCAATTCTATAAATGCTTATTCACAGACAATCGTGCGCTTGAATTATAAGCGTCTAATTGTTGTGTTTACAATATAAAATATTAGTGTACCTAACCTGCACACTATTGTCTGTGTTACTCTACTCGCAGAGTACGTATAAGTGCGAGTACGGGCTTTCTATTTTACGCGAATTGCCGCTTTACGATTCGCTTAAACGCCTATATCCTCAGAAAAATTTAAATTTTTGAAGGAGTATATTAGTTTAATGTGAAGGAAAATTTTCCTTTGCAACGAAAATTAAACAACTTTAATTTTAAACCAAAAAAAAAATAAATTAAATTTACCTTTCTTAATAATTGTTTCTCCTTCAAAAAAAATTATATTTTTCTCACGAAGTCGGCGGCTATTTTCTCTAAATTATTATATGAATGATTTTATGAGTAAGAAGGAAAGAAATACAAAATTAGTAAACTCCTATATTAATTTTTCAATAATTGTACTTTAATCAATTTTGCCAAATTTTTCTCGATAAATTTTTCCTGTTATTTCCTGTTGAATGACTTAATCATCCTTGCATTAACTAAATATTTATTTATTTTAATCATTAATCCTTGAATAAATTTATTTACTAGAATATTCGATTTAATTAAAATCGAAATAAAAAATTCTAATTTTTCACTATTTATTTGATGCAAGAATTTTGTGTAACAAATTCGTTGAAAAAGAAAAGAAAATATAATAAAATCATTTATCGAGCGAATCAAAATGTCCGCTCGCTTTAATAATTAGTTGATAAGAATAACAGGATTCTTATGTACCGACTTCGCCTTCCGTGTGAGCAGAAGTAAAACATAATAGAATTTTAAATTTTATTTGCGCTCTCTCTCGCACTTATGTAGTCGAATTTCGGTGCTTGAAAGTCGCACCGAATTACATTTGTTTTCGACTAGCGCTCGTTCGTAAACAATGCCGCTCTTGTTTACTTGTATCGGCGCGGGCTTTCCTCGTCGCGCGATCTCTATTTACGAACGATCGAAAAGTTTCACGTCTGAAATTCTCTTCGTTTGTCTTTTTCTAGATTCGCGAACGCGCCTAAACTAAGTAAAAATTGGAATATTTGCTTGTCTTCTCGGGCATCGCGCAACGAGACGTCCTATATCAAAGAACCACTTTCTTTAATCAAAATGCACCTTAGTTATGCGTAACTAGCAAGGTGCATTTTTTTTTTATTTAATTTAAACGAACACGTTGGGCGCCATGTAACGGGGTCTGCCTCTAATTAAGACCGAAATTAGAAGCATGGCCATAGGGGCCACGGTATGGGGTCTCTACCTCTCTCGATGCGGTCAATGCGGCCTGCGCGTACCGATGTGCTTACCTCGGCCGCACTGTGCAATACCGGTACCTCCGTTAAATCGGGCGGCTTTTCCTTGCTGTCCGGGTATGATGACACGGGGAGCACCGCGCTCTCCGTCTTTGTTTCTCGGTCTTACCTTTACCTTAGCCTCCGAGTACGTGAACTCGAGAGGCTCATTACTCGGCGTGAGTCTCGCCTCTACAAAGTGGTTTTATAATATTCCGAATTCTATAGACAACACGACACATACATGCAAAAGTAAATAAATTCAAGTTGAAGATTTAATCACGTTCGATTTATAAAATGAAATCAAAGGATAAACGGGTTACAACTAAAGAAGTTTATAAATAAATACAATAAGGTGTGCGGTTGTGTCATATATACGTTACGCGAGGTTCCAAATAACAGTATCTCGTAATAGTATCTCGTATGAAGTCGCGTCGATCCCTCGGCGGGATCGTCCTAAGCTAAACCACGAGGAAAGCTTATAACGAGGTTCACTTCTAAGTATTAGAGTGAGAGAGACGGGAGTCGCCGGCCGAGTTGTCCCTTCTCTCTCGCTCTCGATTTCGAACGCGTTGCCCGCTTGCAACGATGATCCGCTCGCGATCACGCGGTATTAACGTAAGGGATTTTATCCCGATTTACGCTTGATGTGGCGTCCTTACAATGTCCCGGACGCCAAGTACGCTTTAGACCTCCTAGCCGTCTATCGGACAGGCAGCCTTCTCGTCGAGGCAAAGGACCAAGGAGAAACACAGAATGGGAGGCGGCGGAGCACGTCGCGCACCGTCTCCTTCGTGGCACGATTCCCACACGAACCACTACGTCGAGCCCCGCTTCCGTGGGCTCGCTGCGTTTACTCTCGTCTACGGCGATAACACGTGTACCTCGGGAAACGTACCGATCCTCGATCGCTTGTCTGCGTCGCGGTAAAATTTCCTCACACGTGCCGTTTTTTTCGCTCGTAGCACGGCCCAGCTAAACCGTAGCGTAGAACATCCTTCGCCGTACTCTGTCGTACTCTTACTCAATTTTCCGTGGGCCATCCAGAGGTCCTCTCTCCCTCTCTTACGCACGGATCGTTGTTCGTTCGCCGTGCCGTTTTCGAGATAAGCAATTATATCGAATGCTCGCGTTTACTAAACGATATTAATTTAATTCAAAACGTCTTTTAATAATTAATACCGTTACAGTACATAATATGCACATTGACATATTAAATATTATCGTAACGTTTTATATACAAGATTGCATTCATTAATTGTTAAGAATTATTTCTTTACAAAAACGCAGTTCTAAAATTATCTAAAATCTTAATATTTAAGAACTTCGTGTTAATATCAAAGAAATATATGTTTTGTTACAAGTAATTGTAAATTTTTAGTAACAAATGCACAATTTCTTTCTCACAAATATTCCTTTCTCTCAGTGTGGTAGTGAAAAAATAATACAATTTGAAATATTATTTTATGGGGAAGTCGGACTCAGAAAATAGTTATTTTTAATTAGTAAATAGTCGAATGTTGAGGGTCAATAATAAATAAATCCAATTTATTTATGTACGTGCACCACGTTTCGTCTGCTACGTTTGCAGACCTCTTCAGGTGCTCAATAATGGATATAATGTTACAGCCCAAGTGAACTTCGTCGAATCAACGATCAATTCGACGAAGCTCACTTGGGCTGTAACATTATATCCATTATTAAGCACCTTCTGTAAACCTAGCAGACGAAACGTTGTGCACTTACATAAATAAATTAAATTTATTTATTATTGACCCTCAACAATCGACTATTTACTAATTCAACAATGGAGGGTGAAAATTACAAATTAGTCATTTTTAATATTTTTTTATAAATAAAAGAATAAAGTTTTGAGAAAATCGTGGACGCCATGCCCTTAGGCATATTTTAAACAATATACACAAATTTTATCAAATTTTAAAATTTGTAAATTAATTCTGATTTTTGCGTTAAAAATTCATGTGTTTTTAGACTAATAATTACCGATCGAAAATTGTTTATTTAAATATTAACAAATTTAATTTTTTTTAAAAAAATCAAAACGCCATGCCCTAGTTGTTGTTTTAAACTACTCATATGAATTTTTTCAGAGTTTTAATTCGATAATTCTTATGCTGAAAAATGTAGATCCCTGTAACTTGGGCCCGTCATCACGTGAAATATATTAATTACGAAAAACCTTTTTTTAAATTGCAATAATGAGTTCGTAAGTACTTATATATAATTAAATACGCTCTATTCAAGTAGTGTTTTTATTGATTCTATACTGTAACGGGGTACGATCTCTCGCGTAGGTAGGGGAAAAGGGATCAGTTGCTACGGCAATGCCTAGTTATACTCCCTAGGCGGTGCCCCGAATGTGTGCGGCGGATTCAAATCAGTGGACACCGCGCACGACCTACCGTTACGATGTCTGTTAACAACCGTGAGATCACTTGCCGATCTCGCGCCTTTGTACAACTAAAACGTCTTGAGCTTAAAAGGACCGCGAATAAAAAGGAATAAATTCGCGGTAAATTTATCTTGGCCGCTCTTGAAACGGAGAGGGCGGTATTCGGGATAATGGGAATAAAGTACGCCAGTAATCAATGATTAAACTTATTGTACTCGGTTACTGATTACACATGAACTTTATTTATTAAAAAGAAATATAAACTTAGATTAACGAAGAATAACAAGAAGGAACAATGAAATCACAAAGGACGTATATAGGCCACATGAGGTCTCGCGACGAGGTGTAACCACCGGGGTTACTCGCAGTTTCTCTCTCGTGCGCGTACGCGATCGCCCGTTGGCTTCCTCGCCGTCGCGCGCGGGCGAGATCCGCCGATCCCTAGCTTAAGAATATAGCCGTAAAGAGAAAATCTTTACGGCTTCGGCGACTCGCGAGTGGTGCACCACGTACCACTATTCTTCCCGTCGATGCGCTTGACTACGCTAGTTTTCCCCTCTCAGTCGGATTCTCGCGCGCGGCAACTTCGCCGTCCTCGCAGGTTCCTGGGGAGTCGTGGAAGTCGTAAACTGGATACCAGCACGCTCACTCCACAAATTCACACGCAATTCGCGGCGTGAACTCCATAACCCGAGCAAGAATCCGTAACTACGATTATTCACTCTTGCCACGAATTGGCAAGGAAGGCGTTATCGGCGACGTGTCTATATACGATGACTCGCATAAACTCTCTATCTACTCGAGCCTTTCCGATCATCACTCGCGCTCGTTCTAAGGCATAGCTTCATACGCTTAAGAGTATGTAGCTTACCTTTACAATACATTAAAACAAAATTCTACTTTTTAGATGGATCACTTCACATGGAATCTCATATATATATATATATATATATATATATATATATATATACTAGGGGGCTTCGCCCCCATGCACGCTTCGCCCCCATGCACGCTTCGCGCCACCCGCCTATTTTTAATTTCGAAAAAAGTTTTAAAATAATGTAAATTAAATTGTATTATTTTTTCACTATCATGGACACCTTAGAAATTGAACAGATTCATAGAGCACCTTCGAGGTACTGTTATAGTGCATTGAGTTTTATACCAAAATTTCAATTTTTTTTAAAATACGATTATAATTTGTAAATAAAGGTTTTTACCAAAATTTAGTGTAATGAATTCAGAATAAAAATAATAAAAAGAAATAGAGACATATCAAATATTAACTGTGAATTTTAAACTATATGAATTCTTTTACAGTTTAAATTTATATTTTAATAATTATAAATGTTAATGAAAAATTAACTTACCAAAAATAGTAAAGTGAATATACTTACTAGATTGTAGTATTTAGTATCAACTTATTAAAATTTTGGATTATTTTAAACGGATCTAAATAGAACTTCACCTCCTAAAATTAATTAATTTAATGATGAAGGTTCATCGCCAAAAGTTCTATGTCGTTAATATTTTGTACTTTTAGAGTAATAAAACTTTCTTCTTAACCCATTAACGCCCAAACGACCAACATTTTTTTCTTTTTTCATAGTCATTATTTAATATTTAAATCATGCGCTACCATAGTACTGATTTTTTTCGTTATAGTTTTGGATGTGTTCTTTCGAATACCGTCGGTAAAATTGACTTAACCCTTTTTTGAAAAAAGTTATGATTTTTTTAATTAAAAAAAATACAGAAAATTTGTCGTTATTTTTTGATAATTTATTTTTTTTCATATTATAAAATGTATTTAGATCGTTCGATTCATGAACAAAAGTGCATAAAATAGTTATACTTTGACCCTATATTTTTTGTATTTTATTCTTAGATAGTCAAAAATTTTGATTTCAATGTAAAAACACTCAAAAATAGAGAAAAATGAATAAATTTGGTTATTTTTCGTGTATTTTCATTAAAAACAAAATTTTTGACTATCTGAGAATAAAATACAAAAGTATAGGGTCAAAGTATAATTATTTTATGCACTTTTGTTTATGAATCGAACGATCTAAATACATTTTATAATATGAAAAAAAAATTAATTATCAAAAAATTGCGACAAATTTTCTGTATATTTTTTAATTAAAAAAATCATAACTTTTTTCAAAAAAGGGTCAAGTCAATTTTACCGACGGCATTCGAAAGAACACATATAAAACTATAACGAAAAAAATCAGTACTATGGTAGCGCATGATTTAAATATTAAATAATGACTATGAAAAAAGAAAAAAATGTTGGTCGTTTGGGCGTTAATGGGTTAAATATAACATTTTAGCGGCAGATAAATAAAAACCTGTTTCTTCCATTTCTCCCGTAATTCGTAATTTGCACCCTCTTTTAAAGTTTGCGTTTTAATCCATAATTATATCCAATTTATTTCTCCGTTTAGTTACAGAGCCAATATATTTATTTTGATTATTATAAACAAATTCATTCCTTAAATAACCTTTTGTATGTAATAAATATATACTTGTTTATTTAAAACATTGTTTTATTTAAATATACATAATCTACTCACTTATAAATCCATACAATTTTGAAATTTTAATTTACAAAATATTTAAATTAATTGCTCTCAAATTAACAATTTTTGAAAAACTTTTCAAATGTAATTCGTATTTGATATTGCCACTGTTAAAATTTGAATTTTTTTTGCTATTACTGTTTATAATAGAATTATCTTAAAAATGCAATAATAAATGTAATTAATTTTTAACCCATTGTATATCACATATGTATATTTCGAAAAGTGTTTGTTATACTTGATTAATGTTTACTTTATCTTCGACAAATTTTGCATCTGTATTTAAAGCATATTGTTAGGGTGCCGTAACCTCAGCTTCCTTTTATTAATTTTACCTGTCCACTGTTATGTATGGAGGTAATATTCTCTCCATACATATCAGTATATAATATAAAGATGTATTACTTAGAATAAGATTAATTAATAAATTAATTAATTTTGTTTATATAAAATAATCCTTTTTATTTCATACTCTCAAAGAATGCTCTATCACACACTAATATTCACACACTAATTAATAACGCACAAAAATAATTAAGATTACGTATGTGAGGCACGACGCACTCACATACGTACTCCGACACTTATTTTCAGCAATAATAAGACACAAGATACCTACAAAATATAAATTAATTATCTATATGATGGGATAAACGTGCCCGTCACATAAATAGCGATCCTGCCAGGATCTTGTGATCAATTAATTAATTTAAATTTTTTTTTTGTTAATCTGATGGATTAAAAAATTTCGTGTTAATTTATTATCAGTTTGTAGAAGCTTCGACCTTATTTAAATAATTTTACAAAAGTTTAAAATTAAAATTTTATGATAACGCAGTAATTTAAATTTGAATTTGCCTTTATAATTTAAATTCTATTAATTACATTTAATCATTGGAATAAATTAAAATTTTTATATAAAATGATTAACCGACATCGCGACTCGAATGAGTTAGTATTTCAGCATATATATGCAATTGTCAAACGCACGTCGCTTATTTCTGAGCAACAAGAAGTTTGCGAAGAAAGAGTTAATAATTTAGAAACTGAGAATGCGTTATTAAATGGTAAAATAGAATCGTTAAATGGTCAAATTACTGAACTAAATAATCAAGTCCACGTATTAATAAACGAAAACAAACGTTTAATTAAAAATATAGATATTTTAAATAATTTCGCGCACAATACCGAAATAGAAAGAAAAGAAATCAAAATACGTGTAACTTTATTAGAGCAATGGATCGAAGTAATATTAACTAAAAAATTTGAAAATTTAAAAATATAAACTGAAAACCTTGTTGATTAAATTAGTTTAGCGGAAAAATAACCGTTAAAATTAAAAAATTTTATTATTATAAGTAATTAAATAGAAATTAAAATAAATTCTTTATTTAATATTGAATAAAAAATTTGATAAAATTAATAAGTCTTAATTTTATTAAATGTTTAATTTAATAATTATAATGCAAAGAAAAATACTTGCACGGACTGTTCTGAGAGTAGGGAGACCTCGTGGAAAAGCTATTAACTCTATGCCCGGAAGAAAATATAGGCGCTTATAATGATTTCTCTCTTATACGCATTGTAATTTAAATTTTAAATTTAAATTATAACGAAAAAATAGAAATTGCAAAAATAAAAATGCAAAAATTTATTAAAAATAGAGCTGAAAAAAGGAATAAATTCGTTAAAAAATTCAAGTTTAAAATAGGAGGTTTAGTGCTAGTCAAAGCTTTAAACTTTGTAAAGGACGAAACAAATAAAATAGCGAAATTTATGCCAACATTTGAAGGACCATATGAAATTATAAAAAATTTCGGTCCAGACACTTTTCTCTTATTTGATAATAAAAAAAATTGTGAACGTGGTAAATTTCACGTTTCAAATCTAAAATATTATAATATCGAATAATATATCAAAATAAAATTAAATTAATCTAAATATACTTTATTTGAGAATATAATAGTTTAGTTGTTTTGATTACTCGATTCTATGAGTCTATGTTCTGAGCAAGTGATCATAAGGTCAAAGCTATCCTTAACACTAAGTCTAAAAGTCAAGATTTACTTTAATTCGATTCCAATCGCGAAACAAGTCACATTATGGCTCCTCAATATAAGAATCAAAGTACAGGTTCACAAACCGAAATTTTATTTTAATCAATCACACGTGTCATCTCAATGTACAATTGAAGATATAGACAATAAAATTCTAATTTGTGAGAATCTTTTAATGCCTACCGAAGGTAAAATGTTACCTAAAAAGAATAAATTCGTACAAACGAAGGACAAATCAAAAAAGTACAAAGCCGGCATTAAAATTCAACTTGGTGAAAAAAAAGTGCATAAATGTGTGAATACTGATTATTCATCAGAATACAAAAAATTACCGCGTACTAATATAATGAGAGAAAAAAGAAAAGTAGAATCCTTATCAGGACAGATAAAAAATAAAATAAAAAAAGCACACCCAGACTACAACCAAATCACAAATACTGGTAAAATACCAGAAGAATTTTATGAGTTATTGAACGAAGTGGAACAAGTAGTGAATGAAAGTGTAGATTATGATTTCTTATTCGATCATGGCGAAAATACGAATAGAGAGGATTTAGCCAGAGACTTGGAAAATTTCGAAAATTGCTTATTAAAACACCAGTAAGTGTATACAAATTAAAAAAAAAAAAAAAAAAATTTTTTGTTTACAATGAGATTCTCAAATTAAGGTTCTGATTATAGAAAAAATATTTAAATTAGTCTAAAATGTTTAAAAGTTTTTTTTTATAAAATTGGCATAAATTTCTGCGACGATATAGTACTTGTAAAATTATTCAAATAAACTTTGTAAATTAGATTATTTTACAAGGGGGGAATCACTCCGCAAAAATAAAAAAATGTTTTTTTTAACCATATAAATTTGTTTTATGTTATTATGAAAATTTTTTTTTCTTTTAATTTTACATTATTTAAATTATAAATATTTAAAATAAATTATTGCTAAAAATACTGATAAAATGATTAAAGAATAACAAGTATTTATTTCAAAATTAGTTAAGACTTGATATTCTTTAATTAATTGTATTGATTCGTAATAATTGTAATAAATTTACACAAATTAATCACCAATCCAGTGGGGGGTGATGTGACTATCAAGTCGAAACTAATATAGACGTATAGTCGCATGAGTATGTAAACGGTACCATAGCGCAGTGGTTAGCACGCTCGACTACAAATACGAACATTGTGTGTTCGAATCCCAACTCGGGAAAATTTTTTATTTGTTAAATTAAATTTATTTATAACAAATTCTATACAATAAATATAGAATGTGTGAAATATAATTTTATTTTTTATTTTGAGATGTCCTCTTTTTATACTCAAATTTTCAGCTCAGTCGGAGCACATTTGAGAATTTTTATAAATAATTGTTAATTAAATAATTAAACCAACATTGTTTAATTATTTATAATAAATATTACTTAGCTACAAATATGTTCTCTTAAGGCTGTTGATATAAAATCATATGAACTGCTTCTATAGCTAAAAGACAAGAAGCATACAGAGGAACAGATGATGTGACGTCACTAATCGTAGAAGGAGACGCTTCTCCAAGTCTAGATAAGCGACTGTCGCATTAGGAACTCCAGCATTCGCCGTCAAGCGGCACTTGAGTGACGACCTGCGCTCCTCGCTGTGCTGCGGCCCCTTATTGTTAGGGTGCCGTAACCTCAGCTTCCTTTTATTAATTTTACCTGTCCACTGTTATGTATGGAGGTAATATCCTCTCCATACATATCAGTATATAATATAAAGATGTATTACTTAGAATAAGATTAATTAATAAATTAATTAATTTTGTTTATATAAAATAATCCTTTTTATTTCATACTCTCAAAGAATGCTCTATCACACACTAATATTCACACACTAATTAATAACGCACAAAAATAATTAAGATGACGTATGTGAGGCACGACGCACTCACATACGTACTCCGACACTTATTTTCAGCAATAATAAGACACAAGATACCTGCAAAATATAAATTAATTATGTATATGATGGGATAAACGTGCCCGTCACAATACATATATAAGATAGTTTTTTCTCGACAAGTTTTCCATGTGGTTTTACCGGTTGTTATCCGATCATTGTACCGTGAGTTATTTTTCCGGTGTATTCTGGTGTAGTGATTTTGTACACACACACGAGACACATTGATCGGTGGTCGAGGGATTCTCCTACCGACATTTTTCAATCCATCGGAAAAGAGATAGCGAGAGAGAGAGAGAGGAAGTACTTCGTTCCTTAGTATTCGTGATCCGAAGAAAAGAGATAAAGTAAGTGGTACCACTTTTCGCGCGAGCGATGATTATCGCAGATTAATTAATTTATCTGACGCGATCGTTCGATTATTTTTAAGATAGCTACTTCGTGTACCCCTTTCCCCTCTCGTGTTGAGTCGACGTTTACGACTCAACCTCGTGCGTATAAAGACCTCAACCATAATAAGTGTTATTGTATTTATTTGTTATTTTTATTTCATCTCAATAAATCGTGTAATAATTAATCTATTTCAAATCGTGTTGATTTATAGATTTTGAACCGGCGTATATATTTGTTCTTCCGTCATCCGTCGAGTCGTATATAAATATACGGATTCTCGCGAACTCACATTCAATTTTCTTTCCGCGGTCCATTTTAGGAAAGATTGTCATTATTTTACCTGTCATTGTTGGAAATCGTCATACGATTTCCGAACAATTTTAACGGCATGTGTGCGCACGGGTAACCGCAGCCGTTGCGCGGGAAATATTTTGTATACATCATATATATAGTTGTGTATTTTGATTTAGTCATCGAGTACGTAATATCTAGTCGGCGAGACTATACAGGTTTGTTCGCCACGAACTACATATATGTAAGACGGGCAACTCGATAATTTTTCCCCGGGCAAGCACACCGTTACAATATTTCAATCCGTACCCCGTTACAATATTTTGTAATTTTTTGTTTCATTAATATCTAAACAAAATTCTAAAATAATATCACTTTTTGCAGACAATGTATTCTAACAAGTATTATCAAAATATTTTAACTGATATTTCATTAATGCTATATTAGAAAATTAATTATTTTAAACTAAGTATATTTTATAAATAATTTTGTCATTAAAATGTCGTTTGATGCAGACAATGAATTTTAAATTTGTTTATTTCTTCAGTATTTTAGTAAAAAAATGTTGGTTGATGCAGACAATGAATTTTAAATTTGTTTATTTCTTCAGTATTTTAGTAAAAAAATGTCGGTTGATGCAGACAATGAATTTTAAATTTGTTTATGTCTTCAGTATTTTAGTAAAAAAATGTCGCTTGATGCAGACAATGAATTTTAAATTTGTTTATCTCTTCAGTATTTTAGTAAAAAAATGTCGCTTGATGCAGACAGTTGATTATTTTAAAATTTATATATTTCATAAATAATTTTGCCAATAAAATGTCGCTTAATGCAGACAACTAATATTTTAATATTTGTTTATTTCTTAAGTAATGATATATTGAAATGTTGCTTAATGTAAATAATGTATACTTAAAAATTATTCTTTATTATACGTAATTTTATCTACAAATTCTGTCTGATGCTTATATCTTATTCTTTTATAATTCGTTTGCTTAATAAGTCGACCTTAAATTGATTTTTAAAAATAAAAAAAAACTATTTAAGTATCTGTTGGATGTTAAGGAGCGAGCACAATCAGTGTAGCTATTCGTAGCGAGGCTCCCCTCCCCGACCGCGGAGCTCTCGAGCTCTCGGCTTCTCGGGCCTGCGAAGCGAGCGTGCGCGGCGCTGTTGCGCGGGAGCAGCTCTCTCTCTTCGTCTCACTCGTGAACGATCGCGGACGCCGGACGTGCTTCTAGTATTTTGCTCGACTATAAGTTAATATACAGCTCGAGTTTTTGTATATTTAATTAAAGTGTTAATTGAATAAATCTAAGTATAAAAGAACTTGGTGTTTTTATTATTAGTATTCCCTCTCTCCTGTCTCCTACAGACTGGTTAAAACCTCAACAGGTTATGGGCCCAGCACGCTTCCACTGCGCGCTGAGGTGTCTGTAGATTGAGAGTGAGAGAGAAAACCGTGCTCACGAGTGAAGTGAGTTTTTCTTCTCGTTACTGAGTGTTTAACGAATTGGAGGTTCTTTTAAGCTTGACGGAGGAGATTTTCCTGGACAGACCACGAGGGGTTACCCGTTTTTTCTATAAAGTGTTAAGCTGGAAGGAAGGAAGATGAAGAATGCTGGATTCAGCATGCCAAAATCGAGAGGTGAGTGATTAATGTTTTTGAAATGTGCGCGATCGCGTGTGATGGGCAAGCTTCCTTCTAAAGATAATAAAATTCGTAAGTCCGACGCATAATTATGAAATAATAAATCTTTAGTGAAATTAACCGGGGAACCCGTGTGTCCAATATCGTTTTTTTTTATTTAATCTTTTGAGAGCAAGCTCGAGTAAAAATTCTGTTGGAAGTGAATTCTAAGAAATCTAAGATGGCGGCGCGTAACGTACGGAAAAAGGAGGGAGACGAGTTTTTGGCGCGGACGCGCGCCATTTTTGTTTCTCTCTCTCTCTCGCTCCTGCATGTTAGTAGGTGGAGAAAGCAAGTCCGCGCGCATTGTTGCTAAGGAAGATTAATTATACTTCCGGCCGCCATTAGCTCGAAGGTAAAATACGTAGATATCGTTACGTTAAATTCAACTAAAATTCAGAATGAAGATCGAATTAAAGTAAAATAAATAAATTTGAACAAATTCAAATTAAATAAGATGAAATGAAATTAAATTAAATGAATTCAAATTTATTGGATTAAATACGCTGGAATAAAATTAAAATTAAGTGCAATAGAAAATTATCTTGATGAAAATTTTGAAAACAGTTAACTGTGAAATAAATTAATTTAACAGATGAGAGGAATCTGAGACTATTCCTGCTCATACAAGACAACGAGCTCGGACTGACGGAACGACATCCGGACGAGTCCATATTCGTGGAGATGGACGAGAATGAGACCGTCTACCTAAAATTGTCAGGAGGCGAAACATATAAAATTGGTAAAGCTCGAGTTTCATTAACTTAGTTGGAGTAATTATTGGATGTCGCCTGACTAAATTAAAATAAAATAAATTAAATTAAAGCTGAAATTGCATGCAAGCAGATCCAAATTTAAGTGTTGGTCGGCACGCGCAATGTAGTGTATGTTGTTCTACCTGCATTGTGTATGCTGTGAAATCACAGGAATTATTGAAAATTAAAAATCAGGTTTTTAGCATCGTTCTTTTCATTGTGTTCATGAACTGAGTGATTGCTCGTAAACTAAATAACGCCGCTGTGATAAAATATTGTTCTCTTGATTGTGTTCATTAGGAGAATAAATATTTATTTGTGAAATAAATTACAAAAAACTCAACTATCGAGGAGGAGACGTTGGCTTCTGTCAAGAGGGAAGTCATACGTGCAAGGACTGAAGAGGTGGCTTCGATCGAGGAGTCATCCTCAAACCAACATGGGGAGACTCGGTCCTCACAGCTGGAGTCTTCTGATAAGCCTGACGACAAAACGGCCGGAAAGCTCGATGATAACGAAAAGGATGATAGCTTGATTAGTCAACTAAGCTCGAAATTACAAGGTAATAAATCCACCCCAGTTGTAAAATCAGAACAAAAGGTTAAACTGGATTTGGATCTGTATAAAATTCGTCAGCGATTGAGGACAACAAAGCTTGATTTTGATTCAAAAGGAGAAAATAATCCTATTGATTCAACATTTGAAAATGTTGAAGTTAAAAATATTTTTAATAATTTAAATGCTGATTTTGATTTTGAATTTTCAGATTTGATGGAACGAGTTCAAAAGGTGGAGGCTGAAAATGAAAATTTTAAAAGAAATATCAAGTCAGATTTTGACTCGCTCGTGCAGTCAACCTACAAAGGGCAAGATGATGTGGCTGGCGAACTTATAAAGCACAAATATAACATAGATGAAAGGCTTAGCTGGATGGAGAATAAAGTTCGGAACTGGGTAGATGAGGAAGAAAGTTATCAGCTGGATGTTAAGAAGTCTGCCCAAGCCACAGCATCTGATAAGGTAATGAATTCTGATGCTAATAAGAATCCAACGGATGAAGAGATGTTGGATAAAATCAGTTCGACTTATATTTCCCAAGTAGTTCAACAGGAATTAAATAAGAGAAATTTAAATAACGATTCAAGCTTGATTAAAGATAAAATTCAAATAGAGGTAAATGGTAGAGAAAATATCGTTCGAAGAGAATATAAATTAACAAACAACTTAGATATGGATTCTTTTATGGATTATGTAAACTCGGAACTTACTGTTTGTGATTTGCTTTATATCATTGATCCTACTATAGATTCAGCTCGAAGATTAAATGTTGAAAGGGTTAAAAAGGATACGGTAAGAGTTCGAGATATTCTTATAAATCGTATAGATAATTCTTATCATTCAAAAATAATTCATATTCGTGACCCTGTTGAACTGCTTGATAAAATAAAACATATTAAAGAAAATGAGACGACCTTGACGACGACAAGCTTGAGAAAAAGGCTGCACAGTCTTAGATATAATCCAAATCAGGAAAAGGCGTCTGTATTTTGGGATAGATTCGATGATGTAGTTCGAAAATACAATAAACTACCTGATACTCCTGAACTCTCTGAAATTGAAGTAAGAGATGCATTTTTCGAAGCAATCGTAACTAATCTCCCTCGAGTGAGGGAAACTGAATTTATAAATAAAAATGCGACCGGAAAATTATTAACGATTGATCAATTAAAAGATTATATTGTTCAGCAGGAAGCAGCTCGAAGTGATAAACCGGTCGGGCAGAAGGACAGTACAGCTGGAGTAAAGGCTTACGTGGTGTCAAACCCCAGCATGACATGCTACAACTGCGGAAATAAGGGTCACCACAGCAGTGAGTGCACGAGAAGCGGAAAAATGTGCTTCCGCTGCAAGAGGTACGCAGGTCATGTGAGGGCCGATTGCCCTTACACGGAGAAACAGCTGGAAGAAATCCTCCGTGAAAATGAGCGTCAGAGAAGGTATGAATTTCCAAATTCAACTCCTTTTAATAAAAGGGGTAGTTTTAAGCTCGGAGTAAAACGCCGAAACAGTGACGGTCCTGTAGGCGATACAAAAGTGAAATACTTTAAGGCTGACAGAGGCCGAGGTCGAGACCGCGGTCGAGGCAGATGGCATAATCGAGGTAGGGGAAAAGCCTCAACTGCGGAAAATAAAGTTAAAACCGGTGAGTCTGTGAGTTTATTCACAAACACTCAGCTCGACGATATAAATAATTCTGAAAATAGTCGACTTATTAGATTTCTGGCAGACTCTGGTGCTACTGAGCACATGGCAAATTCGAAATTGATTTTTAAGACTCTTGATAGTAATATTCGACCTGATATCAAATGCGCGAATAGTGATGAATCCGCGACTATAAAATCCGAAGGGATAGGTGATATAGTTGGATGTACTAATAATAAATTTGTAAGCTTGAATAATGTAATCTGTGCGAAATCACTTTCTGAAAATTTATTATCATTGCGGAAATTTGTGGATGAAGGGTTAACCGTATATCTTGATAATCAGCGCATAGACATTTTCGATCCGGTGTCAAAAGAAATTTTTGTTTCCCGTATTTACAAACAACCGCATTGGACAATTGAATTGGAGTCGAATAACTTGATTGATAAAAGGAATAAATATTCTAAATTTAACAAAGTAATTGCTTATGTCACCACAAGAAGGCGAGTGTATGAAGATACACAAACAAATAAAGAAACTAAACTTGAAGATCAAAACCTAAACGAAATTGTATCAGTAGAACATGAACAAAACATGCTTGAAGATATAATGGAAACGGATGTTAATAAATTTAATGAAGTTGAAAATTTAAACGAAATAACTAATTCACAGGGCAACGAGCAATGCTCTAGCTACTCTAATTTTGAAGATACTTTACGTGATAGAAAAATTAATGAATTAACTGATGTAAGTAATTTAGAAAATTTGGATGATAATACTGATCCTTGTGAGATTAATTCTAAGTTTAATTTGAATCAAGCCATGTTATGGCATGTTCGCTTGGGGCATGCCTCAGTAAAATATTTAATAGAATTTCAAAAACAGTTTCCAGAGGTTAAAGGCTTAAAAAATGTTAAGTTCGATGATTCTTTATTAACTTGCGAAATTTGTATGATGTCTAAACTTAATAAATTACCTTTTAAATTCCATGAGACAAAGGATGACTCAACCACTTCAGATTGTTCATGCTGATACGATGGGTCCAATCAGACCGACTTCTCATCCAAAAGGATATAGGTTCATATCCGTATTTATCGATGACTTTTCACGACTTGCTATGGCTTATCCCATGAAAAGTAAGAGTGAAACTGGATATTGCTTGGAATCGTTTATTAAAAGCTCGAGGAACATGCTTGGCCATGATGCCAAATTCTGTTATCTGCGATGTGATCAAGGTACAGAATTTACAGGAGGTTATACATTGGAAGTATGGGATAAGTACGGAGCTGAATTGGATCCAGCCACCCCTGACACTTCACAGCATAATGGCGTAGCTGAACGTTTTAATCAAACGATTCAAAAGAAAGTTCGAGCTTTGATTTTTCACGCACGTCTGTAGCAGTCAATCTTGGACTGCAATCTCATGCTTCAGAACCTTGTATGTTTAGCTGGAGAGAAAAGGATAAACTTTTAATCCTATTGTTGTACGTAGATGATATTCTTTTGACAAGTAATTGTAAATCCAAGTTGGATGAAATTGCTTTGAAACTTAAGTTGGAATTCGAAATGTCTGATCTTGGCGAACCTAAAGTGTTTTTAGGTATAGAGCTTAACAGAGACAGACATAACAAAACGATAGAAATTACGTTGAAAGAGTATATAGATAATATGTTAAAACTTTTTGGATACAGCGAAATGCATCCTCAAAGAACGCTGATGGTGAGTAAGCAAGTGATGAATCGTGAGAGACGTGATAGAGAAGAAGATCAGCTGGACGATGCGAATACAAAGACAAATGGACCATACAGAGAAATAGTTGGATCTCTTCTGTATTTGGCAAACACAGTACGGCCAGATGTTGCTTATGCCGTAAATGTCTTGAGTAGGCATCAAAACAACCCAACGGAAGAGGAATGGAAAATGGTAAAACGAGTATGTCGTTATTTAAAACATACTAGAAAATTAGGTATTAAGCTTGAAGGAAAATCAGATAATTTAGAAGGATATGCTGACGCTAGTTTTGCAAAGGCTCATTAACAACTAGTGGGTTTGTAATTAAGTTATTTGGTGATACAGTTGCTTGGAAGACTCATAAGCAATCTTATGTAGCTTTATCTACTTGCGAGGCAGAGTACGTTGCAATGAGCGAAGCTTGCCAAGGGTTGTGGCATTATATAATTCTTTAAGCTTGATTTTGATTGAAAATTCGATTTTGCCGATAACACTCTGGTGTGATAACCAATCAGATGGAGCTAGTGCACAAGTCAGTTGTACAAATAAGTTAAGACATATGACCGAAGTTAAAAGAGATTATGTAAGAGAGTGTGTTGCCAGAAATCTAGTAAAAATAAGCTGGATTTCGACTAAGAAAGAAATTGCTTTTTGAGTCACATGCACGCTTGACTGAATTGCTCCTGAATATTAATTTCGTAAAATAACCCTTTGTTTGTTTTCAGATACCTCAGAGAAAAATAAGAACTGATGTAATTGTTGACTACCAGCTGGACTGAATCTGCTCGGGAGGGAGTGTTGGATGTTAAGGAACGAGCACAATCAGTGTAGCAATTCGTAGCGAGGCTCCCCTCCCCGACCGCGGAGCTCTCGAGCTCTCGGCTTCTCGGGCCTGCGAAGCGAGCGTGCGCGGCGCTGTTGCGCGGGAGCAGCTCTCTCGCTTCGTCTCACTCGTTCTTGAACGATCGCGGACGCCGGACGTGCTTCTAGTATTTTGCTCGACTATAAGTTAATATACAGCTCGAGTTTTTGTATATTTAATTAAAGTGTTAATTGAATAAATCTAAGTATAAAAGAAGGTGGTGTTTTTATTATTAGTATTCCCTCTCTCCTCTCTCCTACAGACTGGTTAAAACCTCAACAGTATCAAACACTTCAGAAGAAACTATATTCGTTGTATATATTATTACATTATTATTTAAATTACTCTCATTTATATTAAGTATATCTCCTTTTGTATTAGTGAGTATCATTGACGATTTCGAAAATTTTATTCTTAGATTTTTTTCATCTGTAACTCTTGATAATGCAACATATAATTGACCATGACTAAATACAGGTCTTGGTAAATATAGACCTACTTTTTTAAATGATTGACCTTGTGCTTTATTTATGGTCAGAGCGAAACTTGGTCTAATAGAAAATTGTCGTCTAACCATATTGAAAGGTATATCATCCTTTGATGGACATAAATCTAATCTTAGAATCATCACAATTTGTCCTGAATTTTTACCTGTTATAATTTCTCCATATATAGTGTACTGTTTTAATTATGTAATCATGAGCCTGGTACCGTTACATAAACCTCCATCTAAATGCATATTCCTAAGTAACATAACGATCATTCCTTTTTTTAATTCTAATTTATGCGGTGGTAAACCATTTGGTATTAATGAATTTATAAAATCTATTGTTATTGTTTCATCCAACTTATTATTTTCATCATTAGTAATACTATCAATGCTTAAATATATCATACCGTCACCTTCAATTTTTTGAATTATTTCGTTATTAATCGCTAAAACATCACTATTTATAGGTGAAAGAACTACTTTGTTTTTAAGAGTATGTAAATCATCAATATTTATTTTATTACCAAAAATATCATCTATCAAATTGTTAAATGTAATAAATTCTGAAGGAATTTTTATAATGTTATTATCAATTTCAAATTTTGTAATATTTTTATTTTCTCCAATATTTAATAACCACGTTTTAAACATACTGTTTGAATTGACCAATCTTAAATTATTATTTAATGTAAGTTTTTGAAATAATTGCCATAAAGAACTACTTTTTACACATGATTCTAATATTTGAGTTCTATTTCGGTATCGAACTATAGGAAGTGTTTGTCGAAAATCGCCAGCTGTTACTAATATTTTACGACCAAACGGTTTATTATTTCGACATAAATCTCTGAAAAAAATATCTATAGCTTCCAATGCATATTTACAAGTCGTTGATATTTCATCCCAAATTATTAATTTAATATTTTTTAAAATTTGACCTATTTGTGAATTTGGTGAAATGTTGCATGTTGATTGTTCGTTTAAATTAAATGGTATTTTAAATGTTGAATGGATAGTTTTACCACCTATTAATAAATTTGCTGCAATACCAGTCCAAGCAACTACTAACTCTGGTATTTTGTTTAATTTCACAAATTTTATAATAGCATTTAATAAATAACTTTTTCCACTACCACCGGGACCATCTATAAAATATAAATTTTCTTTTTTATTATCGTAAACTGCTTCTACGATAGTATCAAATATTGTTTTTTGTTCCAATGTTAAAGATTTTAACAATATTTCTATGTCATTATCTTCATTTGCAATAATATCATTATAAAACATATCATTGTGATTTTCATTATCAATATTATCAATATTAGGTAAATTAAATTGTTGCAATGTTAAATTATGTTTTGATAAAACGTCTATAATTTTTAAAGCCTTTTTTTCTCCTAAAATTTCAGGAAATTTAGGATCAAAGAAATCTTCTTTATACTTATTATAAAGTTTCAAGGCATCAAAATTGTGATCAAATGATATAATGAAAGCGAAAAGTTCACATAGTGCCTGTGGAAATTAAAAATTACAATTTTCTTCTAAACATTTATCCCATTCATTATCAGTAATGATTAAACCTCTAACTATACATGCTTCATAAAATGTAACATAAACAACGCCTTCGTATGAGCGTATATCTTCAAAAGATTCGGCCCCACGTACATGAAGTAATAATAATCTAAGAAAAAATCGTTCTCGATCTTTAGGATTTACATGATACATTCTGACTAGAATGGGTTTATTAAACTTTTTTCGCTTACTTACTTTTACTTAATTACTTTTTTTTTTATTATTTTAACGTCGCTCTTTTTATGCTCCCAAACCGGTGCTAATCAGCGACGGAGGTCATACGATGTCTTGGTGAAGAAAGCACTTGTTAAAAATACATTCGCCAGTGGGCCGGGGCCGGGAATCGAACCTGGGACCTCCAGATTACGAGCCCGACGCCTTACCGACCGAGCCATCGCAGGCGTCAACTTACTTACTTTTTTTACTTTTTTTTTACTTTTTTTTACTTATTTTTTTTACGGTTTTTTACTTACTTACTTTTTTTGCATACTTTACAAAAAAAAATTAAGTGTACATGCCTTTATGCTTAAATTTGCAAAAAATATTCTCACTTCCTGAAGACGATGTCCAGGTGGTCAGGGTAACCTCCAGGTTATCCTGACATCCTCCACAGGAAAGTCTACATGCCGTTCTGCATAAGTTTGCAAAAAATATTCTCACTTCCTGAAGACGATGTCCAGTAGGTCAGGGTAACCTCCAGGTAATCCTGACATCCTCCACATGAAAGTCTACATGCCTTTCTACTTGAATTTGCAAAAAAAATTTCACTTCCTGGAGACGATATCCAGGTGGTCAGGGTAACCTCCAGGTTATCCTGACATCGTCCGCAGGGAAGTCTACATGCCTTTCTGCTTAAATTTGCAAAAAAGATTGTCACTTCCTGAAGACGATGTCCAGGAGGTCAGGGTAACCTCCAGGTTATCCTGACATTGTCTACAGGAAAGTCTACATGCTGTTCTGCATAAGTTTTCAAAAAATATTCTCACTTCCTGAAGACGATGTCCAGGTGGTCAGGGTAACCTCCAGGTAATCCTGACATCCTCCACATGAAAGTCTACATGCCTTTCTACTTGAATTTGCAAAAAAAAATTTCACTTCCTGGAGACGATATCCAGGTGGTCAGGGTAACCTCCAGGTTATCCTGACATTCTCCACAGGAAAGTCTACATGCCGTTCTGCATAAATTTGCAAAAAATATTCTCACTTCCTGAAGACGATGTCCAGTAGGTCAGGGTAACCTCCAGGTAATCCTGACATCCTCCACATGAAAGTCTACATGCCTTTCTACTTGAATTTGCAAAAAAAATTTTCACTTCCTGGAGACGATATCCAGGTGGTCAGGGTAACCTTCAGGTTATCCTGACATCGTCCGCAGGGAAGTCTACATGCCTTTCTGCTTAAATTTGCAAAAAAGATTGTCACTTCCTGAAGACGATGTCCAGGAGATCAGGGTAACCTCCAGGTTATCCTGATATCCTCCACAGGAAAGTCTACATGCCTTTCTACTTGAATTTGCAAAAAAAATTTTCACTTCCTGGAGACAATGTCTAGGTGGTCAGGGTGACCCCATCCCTATTCCTCCACCCTCACCCTCACCCTGACCTCTTCACCATAACACACTTACCCTTATACACATGCATATATATAAAACATAATAAAAAGACGCCCAATGGTGAATGTCGGACGCCGGACACTTTTGAGGAAAAATTTTAATTATAATAAGATAAGGTAAGATAAGAAGATTTATATTTTCCTTTAGTTACAGAGCCTATATATTTATCTTGATTATTATAATCAAATGCATTCCTTAAAAGACCTTCTGTTGCTAATAAATACATACATGTTTATTTAAAATATTGTTTTCTATAAATATACATAATCCACTCACTTATATGTCCATACAATTTTGAAATATTAATTTGAAAAATATTTCAATTAAATGCTCCTAAATTAATAGTTTTTGAAAATCTATTGAAATGTAATTCGTATTTTATATTGCCACTGTTAAAATTTGAATTTTCTTTTGCCTATACTGTTTAAAATAGAATTAGCTTAAAAATGTAATAATTAATATATTTAATTTTTAACCCATTGTATATATCATATGGATATTTGGAAAAGTGTATGTTATACTTGATTAATATTTATTTAATCTTCAAACAATTTTGCATCTGTATTTAAAGCATTACATTGAATTTTAGAACTGTTATTATTATTAAGTATACGTTTAAAAATTCTATGAGTTTTATCAAGAATGAGTAAACTAATACACATTCTTTCAAGTTACATTCACAACTTTTTTTTTCGCACGGAAAAAATACATATATTATCTATTCTTGAAAAAACAAATTTAAAAAATATATATAATATATGGGCTGTTTCGCGTCAAGTGGTACGACGAAAATTTTAAATCGCTCCAAAATTTTAAAACAGGCTGGAAATATCTTCCAGAAGATAGAAAAAAAATTTTAAATGTTAAAAATAATTTGCCTAAGAGTTATTCCACCATGATAAATGGAAATTTTTCAATTTTCTAGAAAAATTACTATATTTAAAGCCATTTATCTCAAAATCTATTGATTTTTTTGCAAAAACATAAACATCTTTTGTTCAAAATAATCTTTAGAACTTATCTACCTAGGTTACAATTCTTAATTTTAAAATCTCGAAGAGATAGAACGCCCGAAAATATTGAATATCAAAAAGGCAACCACGCCACAATCGATTTTGATCTAACACCGCTTAAAAGATCACATTTTTCGAGAGCTTTCGAATAGCGGTGGTTAGCTTATTGTCCAAGACCGCTGTTGTAAGTTATGTCTCATAAACATCATAAAATCACTAATTTTCATGTATTTTAGGGCATAACACATACACCCACGACGCACACACACACACTTATATATATATATATACTAGGGGGGCTTCGCCCCCTGCGCGCTTCGCGCGCCAACCCCCTATTTTTAATTTCGAAAAAGGTCGTAATTAATTTTGTTGGGTTTTATACATATGGGGATTGGAATAAATAAAAGATGACAATATTTAATAAATAAACTTAGACACTTTATTATAATGTCACGAGAAAGGATAGGTCTTTACTGTACGAGAAGCGGTTCGAGACTAAACTAAGAACGATGCCTAAAACTAAGAAAGCATCCAAAATACTACGCATTATACTCATACTGCACACATATGGACAATAAGCTAGTTATAAAAATGGTCAGTTAGACCGTCCGCCGAGTACGCCGATGCACTCACAGGCAGTGCCATAAAACCCTTCTCTTTCTCACCTTTACCGAAACAAACAATCAAGCTATAGTCGAGTGATTTTTGTAAAGTACATTTTATTTACATTATTTTACTTGTATATTCCAACACGCCCCCTCAAAAATTAATCGACTTCACTTTTTAAACATTAAATCATTATTTGATTGTGCAGATTTTAACATTCTTAATTCCATAATAATTAATATTTTAATTTACCTTTTTCTTTCTCGTGACCTCTGGGAATGTTACATATGGCCCAACATTTGTTGCAAGGGATAAGGGAAACCCAGTAAAACCTTTCCAGACCATGTTCAGTTGTTCATACACACAACTTTCAATACAATACAATACTTTATAATATTTATCATTTTTGTTGTTGAATATTTGCATAATTTCATATTGCTACTTTACATATCTACATAGTTTAAAAAAATCCCCTTTTTTTTTACATCATTGTTTGTAATAAAATACATCAACCACGTATACTGATTTGAACAGTAGATTTGTAATTTGATTTCCTGTAACATAAATGCAAATTATATTCATTTCTGTGAATTATAATTCTTTCGATATATTTTTCAACATTAGGTATTTATCAATATATTTTTTTTTATTGTATAATACCAGGTATATTAATTAGACGTGCAATTATTATCATTATTCTTTATGTATAATCATTACAATTTTTAACTTTTCAATGCTTTATGGTTAACACTTTTCATAACAGGAATTACAATAACCCTTAAAACATTCAATAACGTATGCTCTGCTTTAGCGACTTCAAGTACAAAATGATTTGATTTTCTTAATCAATCAATTTAACATATTGCATTATGTTATTCTTTATTAATCATAAATTTACAGCAAATAAATGCACTTTGCTTTCGCAAGGAACTGAATCCATAAATTTTTCATTTTTCTTCGTACAATTTTAGAGGAACCCCTTTTAATCCTGAGGTAAAATTTTGTAACATGTGTAAACCATAAAATAATAAAACATTTATCTTTCAAAATATATATTTTAACAAGTAATTTTGGGAAATTCCCTTCAGAACATTGTTTTTACTTAGTTCTTTTCAGATTTGTCCATAACTCTTTATTATTTTTATTTGTGAAAAATGTTTACAGATGTACTTAGATCAGGTCTTGTACAAACCATTATATACATCAAGCAACCAATTAGATTACGGCAAGGTGCTTCATATTTTTCATGAGAATTCAAAGCTAAGTAATCAATTTTGCTTGGAAGTGGCGTGCATACGGTTTTACAATCATTCATGTTAAATTTTTCTAAATCAGTTTTTTTTTTACGTAAGTACTTTGATTTAATGATATTGTATTTTCATTTCTTTTAATTTTATATCCGAGAAAAAGCTTAATTTCTTTTAAATCAGTCATGCAAAATTTATTCATAAGATACTGTTTAAAATCATACATTACTTTAATATCAACAGTAGCAATCACAAGATACAAACAACAAATATATTTTTAGATATATCTCCTTTATCAAGTATATATATGTAACGATCAACTGATTGAATTTCGAAAGCCCTTATTAATTAGTACTTTTTCAAAAACTTCAAATCAACATCTTGCGGCTTGTTTTAAACCATATAAAGCTTTGTTTAATTTACAAACTTGATTTCCATTAATTTTAACTCCTTCAGGTACTTTCATATAAATTTCTTCTTTTAATGTACCATTTAGAAATTCAGTTTTAACGTCCATATTGTGAATTAATAAGTTAAACTGATTTGAAAAAAAACAATTATAAATCTAAACTTGAAAATCTGGTAACGGGATCAAACGATTCGTTATAATCAATTTGATATTTTTGACTGAACCCGCGAGCAATAAGACGAGCTTTGTATTTTACTGGCTTTCCAAATTCATCGTTTTTATCGTAAATACTCAGTTACAATCTATAATATTTTTGTACTTTGGCTTTGGAACTAATGCCCAAGTATTATTAATCAAAAGAGAATTTACTTTACTATTTATAGCTTGTAACCATTTATTTTTGTCGTTCCTTTCTTTTATTTCATTAAAACAAGCAGATATATTATAAATAAGAGAACTTGCGATCATTACGTAATCATACTCTGTATTATATTTATTATATGAAATAGGAGGTTGTTTTTAATATATACAGGTTGTTCTAAAATTCATTCCGTTAATTTCGCACACATATAAAGCACGAAATTCTAAGCAACTTTTCTATCTGACAAATTTCGATTTGAAGCTTATTTATTAAGTTATTGTTAGTTAAACATTATTAATTCGAGCCAATCGGAGCGCGCCAGTCGGCGATGGGCGGTGCAGAGAGACCGAAAGCGGTGTGTGGAGGGAGCGCCCGGAGAGGGGAAGCATATTGGTTGATTCATTTGTTATTCAACACGTTAATATGCGACAAAATTAAGAGAACCGGGAGATTAAAAAATGGCCGAAAAGGAAATATCAAGCCTTATTATTTCATTATTTAATTATTTAATTGCTTTACGCATTTTAAATAAATTTATTATTTAATAAATTAATACCAAGGATATCTTAGAAACCACTTCATCGAATGAACTGACATATTAACAATAATGTTTTTAATCCAATTGAATGAAACAGAATTTTGTAATTAAATTCGAAATGTTAATGTTAATTATTATATTAAAAAACTAATTATTTAGCTGTATATTAAACAATTTTTTAATTTTTCTGAATAACTTAACAAATATAATTTTTTTTACTATATTAAAACACAGTCTATTTCATTTAAGTGGATTAAAAATGTTGAAAAGTTACTGTTAAAATATTAGTCTATTCGATGAAATTGTTCCTGGGCTATCATATCTATTATGGAAAAAAACTCAGGGTATAGATTCTCTTATAATTAATTAAAGTAGTACCCTAGTAGAAATCTGACAATAAATGTAACAATTTTAAGTCAGAAAATGGCCAATTATCATAAAATACCCAATAAATGCCCAATTAATCGCAACATTAGAGTTTTTTTAAAAAAATGAAATTAAAAATTAATAATAAGTAAATTGGTTTAAAAAATTAAGAAATGTTATTCTTTGTGAGGCTTGCGATGGCTCGGTTGGTAGGGCGTCGGGCTCGTAATCTGGAGGTCCCAGGTTCGATTCCCAGCCCCGGCCGATTGATACAAGCACCACACTGGGGAATGTATTTTCAAAGTGCTTTCTTAACAAAGACATCGTATAACTTCCATCGCTGATTAGCACCAATTTGGGAGCATAAAAAGAGCGTCGTTAAAATAAAAAAATAGGTTATTCTTTGAAACAATAGCTTATCAACAAAATTTGATTTAATATGGGATCTTGATTCAAACCAAAGATATAATAAAGTGAAGATATTGTTTAAATATTGTATCTTAAATGAAAAAATTGACAATAGACAGTTTTAGTACTTGAGCACCCATTTCATAGAACCAACATTTTTATTCAAAAATTATTGTCCTGAATAAACTTTTTATTAAACCTAACTAATTGAATTATACAATGTTTATTTAATGTCATTAATGAAATTTTACAAAACTATCATATACCTAACAAAAATTAATTTTAAGAAAATTTAAGTAAATTATTAATTGAAGATTAGTTTAATGTAACTAATATAACTTGTTAATTGGGTTTTAATATCTTTTTCACTAAATTATCTTTTTTAGTATTATTGATAAGTAATATTAATTATAATTAATTAAATTTAGATATTCTGAGATCTGTCCTAATTAATAAAATCCTAAAAAACACTATTTGGTGAAAAAATTATAAAAATCCAATTCACAAGTTTCATTGGCTACATATTCATACACATTTAATATAAGTTCAATAAATTAATATTATTAAATAAACATAGTAGTATCCAAATAATTAGACGAAAAAAGTGTTATCCAGGATAATAATTGATGAATAGAACTATTGGATAGTGACATGGGTACCCGAGTGCTAAAACTGTCTATTTTCAATTTTTCACTAATACAATATCATCCCGCGTAAAAATTGATTCTATTGGACATACTTTGGCGCTACTTTGCAAAATACTGTTGATAATGTATTTGCAATATTGCTGAGGAACAATTGCAAATGTATTACAGCCGTTTGTCTTGAGGTACTTTTAACAATATATTTCTAACATTGTTGTAATACTCCATTTTTTTAATTGTTTCCAATATATTTGCAATATTCTTTTAATATTTTTTTTAATTGTTTCTAATATATTTAGGTTTGTATTATAATATTAATATTGTATTTCGTCGCCTCCGAATAAAAACATTCTAACTCAGAAATCGCTTGGAAAATACATTAACTCAGAATTCGCTTGGAGAACACGTTAACTCAGAATTCGCTTGAAGAACACGTTAACTCAGAAATCGCTTGGAGAACATGTTAACTCAGAAATCGCTTGGACAACACGTTAACTCAAAAATCGCTTGGAGAAGACTTTAACTCAAAAGTTGCTTGGAGAACACGTTAATTCAGAGGATGATTTTTGGCGCCTCGATTTAAGTTGGCACCACTGCCAAAAATTT
Organism: Theocolax elegans; assembly: GCA_026168455.1. Classification (NCBI taxonomy): domain Eukaryota; kingdom Metazoa; phylum Arthropoda; class Insecta; order Hymenoptera; family Cerocephalidae; genus Theocolax; species Theocolax elegans. Next base: position 77,572,467 of record CM047428.1, read on the forward strand.
TTAACAGTTCAAGAATAAATAAAAAAACTTTCATATATTTATATACACGTATTTTTTTTTAATTTCTCTAAGCGTTCTTATTATACACTAATGCGTTCTCCTAAAAAAGGTGGAAAATTCTTTAAATATTAGTACATAAATTTATTTCTACTATAAAATATAGTACACAGGTGTATATTCTCTCAGATAAAAGTTGTCGCCTCAGCATAAGCGAGGATAATAATATAATTCATTTGAGGGGATTATCGGATATTACTCCAGAAGTGTAAATAAAACTATTCACCCTGTTCACTTTGATAATAGCTTACTTAATTAAATGAATTTCTAAATTGATTCAATGCTGCTAAATTTTGTATTAATTAACTTAAATAATGAATTTAATTTTGACTTAATTATAATACTAGCCAAGATGCTCGCTTCGCTCGCAGTTAAATAGTATTGTTAACATAATAATTCTTTACCATCAAATTACATGTAATGTAATATTCAAAAAATTACTTTTTAAAAACTATTTAGTAAAATAATTTATAGTACTAGTAATTAAATAAATATTACAATTATATAATTTGTTGGGATAAATCTGTAATAATAAATTGAAGAATGATCATTTTTACTATTTATATCATTAACAATTTCTGTTACTCCCAATAATTAATTCTAATATTATTATTTACATTAATACCTGATAAACGTTATATAATTCATAATAGATCGATTCATATTAATAAATTATTAATTATAACATTCCAATTAGAATTTAAAATATCACATGTACTAGGATGACAAATATTAGAAGTTCAAATAGAAATAACGATTTGTTTTTACAATTTTTGATAAATTGATTTGTTATATTATTTTTGATATATTGTTTACTTATATATATATATATATATATATATATATATATATATCCCCATTAAAAAATCTCACTGGAGATCTCAGATCATATCCCAGGTAAGATGTCATACCAAAAACTCATTTCAGCAATTTTTCGTTCATTACACGTTTTAAACCTTCTTATGTAGATTGATACCTTGTTTAAGTGGGTATCATACTCAATTACAAATACAAATTTCGCACCAGATATTAGCAGACGAAAAAACAACTAATTTACTTATAACAATTAATAAAAACAAATTTACGCAAAAACAGGAGTTAGTTGCCCTCCGTTATGTAATTATCTATCATTTTACAAAGCTTCAAGTTACTATAACAACATGTCACCGAGAAAACCTTGAAAAATGCAATATTCTTATAATTTCTTGTATGAAAAATAAAATTCAACTCTTCAGACATTTTCGAAATTTCAATGAAAACAGCTTCAGCCCGGATTTGAACCGGGACCTAGCTCTTAATCTCGCACTCTATTACTCTAACTTTCGTTTTCTCTCTATCTCTCATTCTCTCTATCTCTGATTCTCTCTATCTCTCATTCTCTCTATCTCTGATTCTCTCTATCTCTCATTCTCTCCATCTCTCATTCTCTCTATCTCTCATTCTCTCCAGCTCTCATTCTCTCCAACTCTTATTCTCTCTATCTCTCATTCTCTCTATCTCTCATTCTCTCTATCTCTCATTCTCTCTATCTCTGATTCTCTCTATCTCTCATTCTCTCTATCTCTGATTCTCTCTATCTCTCATTCTCTCTATCTCTCATTCTCTCCAGCTCTCATTCTCTCCAGCTCTCATTCTCTCCAACTCTCATTCTCTCCATCTCTCATTCTCTCCAACTCTCATTCTCTTTATCTCTCATTCTCTCCATCTCTCATTCTCTCTATCCCCCATACTCTCTATCTCTCATTCTCTCTCTATCTCTCATTCTCTCTATCTCTCATTCTCCCTCTCATTCTCTCTCTCTCCCTCACACAGACTCTCATTCTTACTCATTCTCAATCTCGCACTCCTTCACTCTCCCTCATTCTTACTCGCTCTGTACCTCTCGTTCTCTGTCTCTATCTCTCATACTCTCTCTCATTCTCTCTCTCTCTCACTCTCTCTCATTCTCTCTCCCTCATTCTCTCTCTCGCTCTGTACCTCTCGTTCTCTGTCTCTATCTATCATACTCTCTCTCATTCTTACACGCTCTCACTCTCGCACTATATCACTCTCTCCCTCCCCTCTCTCTCTGCCTCTCCCTCCTTCTCTCTCTCTCTCTCTCTTTATCATTCTCTCTATCTCTCATTCTCTCTCTCTATCTCTCATTCTCTCTCTCTATCTTTCATTTTCTCTCTCTATCTCTCATTCTCTCTCTCTATCTCTCATTCTCTCTCTCTATCTTTCATTTTCTCTCTCTATCTCTCATTCTCTCTCTCTATCTCTCATTTTCTCTCCCATTCTCTCACTCTTTCCTTCACACTACCGCACAATCCCTCATTCATATTCACACTCTCCCTCTTACAGTCCCTCATTCTTACTCACTCTTACTCTCGGACTCCCTCACTCTCTCTCATTCTTACTCGATCTCACTCTCGCGCTATATCACTCTCTCCCTTTTATAGTCCCTCATTCTTACTCGATCTCACTCTCGCGCTATATAACTCTCTCCCTCTCGTAGTCCCTCATTCTTACTCACTGTCACTCTCGCACTCCCTCACTCTCTCTCATTCTCTCTCACTTTATCTATATCATCATATCTATGTCATTCTCTCCATCTCAATCTCTTACACATTCTCTATCTCTCTCCCTCACTCTCTCTCTCTGTCTCCCTAACACTCCCTCTCTCTCCCTCAGCCTCCCTCATTCTTCCTTACTCTCTCCCTCTCACAGTCCCTCATTATTACTCACTCTCACTCTAGCACTCCCTCACTATCTCGCACTCTATCACTCACTCTCACTCTCGCACTCCCTCTCTATCTCGCACTCTATCACTCACTCTCTCTCTCTCTCTCATTCTCGCTCTCGCTCTCTATCCCCATTCACTCTTTCTTCTTCTCTCTTTCGCTCTCTCTATCTTTCATTCACTCTCTCTTATTCTCTCTCTTTCTCTCTATCTTTCATTCTCTCCCTTATTCTCTCTCTCTCTCTCTCTCTTTCTCTCTATCTTTAATTCTCTCTCTTATTCTCTCTATCTTTAATTCTCTCTCTTATTCTCTCTATCTTTCATTCTCTCTATTATTCTCTCGCTCTGACTTATTCTCTCTGACGCCAAGATGATGTTTGTCGGACGGACGGACGGACGGAGAATAAGAGAATGAGACAGAGCGAGAGAGACAGTGAGAGGAAGAGATAGAGAGACAGACAGAGAGAGAGAGAGAATGAGAGATAGCGAGAGGGAGAGAGAAAGAGGGAGAGAATAAGAGAGAATGAAAGATAAACTGCGGGAGAGAATGAGAGATAGAGAGAGAGAGAATGAAAGATAGAGAGGAAGAGAGAGAGAATAAGAGAGAGAATGATAGATAGAGAGAAAGAGAGAGAATAAGAGAGAGTGAAAGAATGATAGAGAGAAAGGGAGAGAATATGAGATGGTGAATAAAAGATAGAGAGAAAGAGAGAGAGAATAAGAAAGAGTGAATGGGAAATAGAGAGTGAGAGCGAGAATGAGAGAGCAAGTGATAGGGTGCGAGAGTGGGAGCGAGTAATAATGAGGGACTGTGAGAGGGAGAGAGTGAGTAAGAATGAGGGAGTGTGAGGGAGAGAGGAGAGTGAGGGAGAGAGGGAGAGTGAGGGAGAGAGGGAGAGTTAGGGAGACCGAGAGAGAGAATGGGTAAGCGATTGAGAGGGCGAGAATGAGATAGATAAAGAGAGAGAATGAGAGATTAAGAGAGAGAGAGAGAGAGAGAGAGAATAAGCTGGAGAGATAGAGAGAGAATGATAGATGGAAGGAGAGATATAGAGAGAATGATAGATGGTGAGAGAGAGAGGGGGAGATAGTGAATGAGTGATAGAGAGAGGGGGGGAGAGAGAATGTGTGATAGAGAGAAAGAGAGAGAGAGGATAAGAGAGAAAGAATGAAAGATAATATTGAAAGATAGAGTGAAAAAGAGAGAGAATAAGAGAGAGAATGAAAGAAAGTGAATAAGGAGAGTGAATGAAAGATAGAGAGAAAGAGAGAAAGAATAAGAAAGAGTGAATGGGAGATAGAGAGCGAGAGCGGAATGAGAAAGAGAAGGAGAGATAGAGACGAGAATGCTAGATGAAGGAGAGATATAGAGAGAATGATAGATGGTGAGAGAGAGAGGGGAGATAGTGAATGAGTGATAGAGAGAGGGGGGGGAGAGAGAATGTGTGATAGAGAGAAAGAGAGAGAGAGAATAAGAGAGAAAGAAATGAAAGATAGATATTGAAAGATAGAGTGAAAAAGAGAGAGAATAAGAGAGAGAATGAAAGAAAGTGAATAAGGGAGAGTGAATGAAAGATAGAGAGAAAGAGAGAAAGAATAAGAAAGAGTGAATGGGAGATAGAGAGCGAGAGCGAGAATGAGAGAGAGAATGAGAGATAGAGATAGAGAGAGAGAGAGAGAATGAGATAGATAAAGAGAGAGAATGAGAGATAAAGAATATCTTTCTCTCTCTATCTGTCGCCCTATCTCTTCCTCTCACTGTCTCTCTCACGCCAAGATAATGTTTGTCGGATGGACGGACGGACGGACATTATAATTTATCGGTTTTTTTCTATATCACTTAGTAATTATAATAATAATTTTTTTGTCAGTAATATGATGCATTAACTTATGTTACACATATTTATCATAAAATATATATGTTTTAAGTATTTTTTACAAGAATAGGGGAGTTTTTACAAAATCGCTCAAAAAGATAACTTTAATATAATGTAGATATATATATATATATATATATATATATATGTGTGTGTGTGTATATATAAAGTATACTTTGCGTCGCAAGGGGGAATACAGTTGAACTTTCTCCCATACAAAATATTTTTTAGATAATCGCTAAAACTAAACAAAGCAAATTTTTTAATATTTATATTAAAAATAATATAATTATGAAATAATGCAATTTCATAAAAATAAAGTACCAACACATCACAATATCAATTCTTTCAAATATTTATTCTACGATTTATAGTAGAAATAAATTTATGTACTTTTACACATTTATGGAGAGCCCGTATACATATCGATTTCATAAAGTTATCGAAAACACTAATTTCTACGATTTTCTTAAATATTTAAAGAATTTTCCACCTTTCTTAGGAGAACGCATTAGTGTATAATAAGAACGCTTAGAGAAATTAAAAAAAATACGTGTATATAAATATATGAAAGTTTTTTTATTTATTCTTGAACTGTTAAAAATTTTTGGCAGTGGTGCCAACTTAAATCGAGGCGCCAAAAATCATCCTCTGAAATAACGTGTTCTCCAAGCAACTTTTGAGTTAAAGTCTTCTCCAAGCGATTGTTGAGTTAACGTGTTGTCCAAGCGAATTTTGAGTTAACGTGTTTTCCAAGCGATTTCTGAGTTAACGTGTTTTCCAAGCGATTTCTGAGTTAACATGTTCTCCAAGCGATTTCTGAGTTAACGTGTTCTTCAAGCGAATTCTGAGTTAACGTGTTTTCCAAGCGATTTCTGAGTTAACGTGTTCTCCAAGCGAATTCTGAGTTAACGTATTTTCCAAGCGATTTCTGAGTTAGAATGTTTTTATTCGGAGGCGACGATTTAATCAATAAAATTTAGAATAAAACACATGTTTTAATATTATTCTGCTTTTTATTTAAAATAATTGATATACAGTATTATAACAAATCTACGAGGTACATTAGCATTAAAATAATAATAATACATAAATAAATTGTTACAACTGCAATCATTCTTGCTCAATTATATTACAAGGTTCAATGACATAGTCAATGAATGTATTAAAGTTATTATTATTTAGAATGCGTATATGGTAACAAGAGTATTCTAAATATGCAAGTTTAATTATTTCTGGTTCGTGAAAAATACGTGTACATGTATAAATAAATGATAACAGTGTTCCACCTCTTAAATTTACTGAAAATGGATGTTCAACTACTATTTTTTTTATTATAGCGAAATTCTCTCTCGGGCATTTACATAAATGGTTACAATTACAATCGGTAACATGAAGGAAACTTTGAATTAAGCCTATGTTGAATACATTTTCTTTCTTATATTTAACGTAAAACGATTCGGTTTTTTTATTTTTATTATTTTTTTCTGTGGTATATAAAACTTTAGCTTTATAAAGTTTATAAAAAAGAAATATATTCCTGTGCAGTAAATCATTTGACGATAAGATATGTTTGATACTATCAGGTATGCGTTTGGAAAATGAACCAACAATAAACAAAGAACTTGAGATTTTTGATAGTTTTAATTTCCTTATTGGAAAAAGTAAACTTTGACAGAAATCATAAGCTTCTCTATTATTTTGTAGCCAATTACTTTTGTAAGTATAAATTGACATGTGCATTTTTAAATTGGAAATAATTTGCAAATGCGCTGAATTACTTCCTTGAACCATAGCCTTTAGTTTTCCATTAAGATTTTCCAAAGGAAAACAGGATGTAGTCCAAAGAGGGCCAAAGCGACGAACTATTTCAGGTAAGTGTCTTAAAGTGTGGATGTTACAGGTGACAGTAATGGGAATTTTGGCGGATGGTCGTGTGTCTGCGTGACATGAGTCATAGTGTTGGAGGTGGGGAGCGGGGAATCGCGTAGTGGGGGGGGATGTATATTTTCTCATACACTGGACATTCTAGGAGCCTTGATGGAGGGGATGGGTGATACTTGTCTGCCGTATTGGGAGGAAAATGCTCGTGACGTATTATGAATGGGTATGAGTGGGCCCACGCATGGGATACGTCATCGTATGCATAGGGGCTATACGCTGCAAGTTCGGAGACTCAACTGTTACTTTATTTTTCCAAAGGATGCACAGGTATAGGTACAAGAAGAGGGGAAGAGGGTGAGAGAGGAAAAGAGAGAGGAATACACGTGTAATAGGTTATACATATTATATTTTATTTAATTGGTTGTTCATAATGAATATTTAAAATTAATAAATAGGATATATAAGTAAATGTATAGGTGCAATAAATAAATAGATTATTTATTGTTTTAAAATAATTTATTTATGAATAATACTAAATTTTTGTACATTTTATAATTGTAAAAATTTATGTATATATTTTTGCCTAATATTATTTATTTATATTGATATAATATTATTAATATACATGAGAAATGGTAAAATTAATATTTAGTGTTATTAGTTCGTTAAATATTTCATTGAAATAATGTTCAAAAAATTCTTTACTGAGATTTCCTAATATTTTATTTTTTATGTTTAACGCTTGTGAACCGATGTAATGTTTAATAAAAATATCAGTTAGTGGTAATACAGTATTTTCGGAGAAATTCTGATATATTTCTTGAATTATATTAGAATTATACATTGACACACTCGGTAAGATTTTGATAAGTGAGTTTATACTGCAATCGATGCACGCTAATACTTTGACTAGTCCGTCAAATGAAGTACGTTGTAGAACGATAGCTGGTGCATATATTTTCGGTTTTTTGTCAACGAAGGTGAAAACTGATTCTCCTTATTTGATGTTTGTAGATCGGAATTCATTTCGATATTTTCATGATCTAGAATAATAGTTTTTGAACCGTATGTAGTAGTAAAATTCACTGACACTCCACGGAAAGAAAGTTTGTTTTGTGTAGTAGAAGTATCGTCACTCTCGAAATACGTTGTGATATCTTTAAATAATAATTTGAAACTTTTCCAGGCTTCTAGTGTAAATACAATGCCATAGAACGATTGGTTTATAATTTTAACTGAAAAATTAAAATTATTATTTTTATCACAGTTGAATCCAACGATGACTTTTTTTTTTGAACAGGAACTATCTAGTGGATAAACGCGCGAGTATAAGAAATAACTGGAGGCATCTTCTCTTGAATTATATGATGCCATTTTGATGCGTTTCTGATTTATTGAGGCTAATACTGTATGTTCACCACTGTTCATTTTAAACGTTAAAACTTAACGTAGTTATGTATAGAAACGAGAAGGGACAATGTCATTTCGCCTAATTGTCATTACGCCTAAATTTATTTTTAGGTGGAACAACTGTGTCATTTCACCTAAACCGAAAAAATTCAGGAAAACGTTTTAGGCGATATGACAATGTCATTTTCGCCTAAATGAAATTTTTCAAAACTTCTTCTAGAAGTTTTTATGTATATTTTCGGTAGAAATTACTTTTAAAGGTGTAACTATAAGTTGTTTCATATTTTGTATGATAGCATATTTTACAGATATCAAAAGTACTTCTGCATTGGTATGCACTTGTCGTAGATACAATCATTTTAAATAAATAATTTAGAATAATGTTATAAAAAAAGATTGAATTAATTTTAAGATTTTCCTTGAATAATTAGAAAAATATTCACTGACGCTTTCTAATAAAAAATACTAGTGATTTTTCAATCAACTTTAGGAACTGTGTCATTCACCTAAACCGAAAAAATTCAGGAAAACGTTTTAGGCGATATGACAATGTCATTTTGCCTAAATGAAATTTTTCAAAACTTCTTTCTAAAGTTTTTTTGTATATTTTCGGTAGAATTACTTTTAAAGGTGTAACTATAAATATGTTTCATATTTTGTATGATAGCAAATTTTACAGATATCAAAAGTACTTCTGCATTGGTATGCACTTGTCGTAGATACAACATTTTAAATAAATAATTAGAATAATGTTATAAAAAAAGATTGATTAATTTTAAGTTTTTCCTTGAATAATTAGAAAAATATTCACTGACGCTTTCTAATAAAAAATACTAGTGATTTTTCAATCAACTTTCTTACTTGGCAGTTTAATTTCATATTCAAAAAGTAATATATTTTTATTTTTAGGCGGAACAACTGTGTCATTTCACCTAAACCGAAAAAATTCAGAAAAACGTTTTAGGCGATATGACAATGTCATTTTGCCTAAATGAAATTTTTCAAAACTTCTTTCTAAAAGTTTTTTTGTATATTTTCGGTAGAATTACTTTTAAAGGTGTAACTATAAATATGTTTCATATTTTGTATGATAGCAAATTTTACAGATATCAAAAGTACTTCTGCATTTGTATGCACTTGTCGTAGATACAACATTTTAAATAAATAATTTAGAATAATGTTATAAAAAAAGATTGATTAATTTTAAGTTTTTCCTTCAATAATTAGAAAAATATTCACTGACGCTTTCTAATAAAAAATACTAGTGATTTTTCCATCAACTTTCTTACTTGGCAGTTTAATTTCATATTCAAAAAGTAATATATTTTATAAGAAATCGTTTTTGAGTTAATAGTTTAAATGGATTTTGGGTTCATATAAAAAAATACATAATAAATATTACCATAAACTCGCAAACAATGAAGTTTTTTTCCTTGTATTTAAGTAATTTTTTTATAATTATTAATATACGACACACTACCAAAAAAACATACACCATAAACAACTTACATTAACATTGCTTTAATTAATTTGATATTAATAATAGTTAGAGTAATACGTTCCACCTCTTCTTATTATTTTTTGTATATTATTAATTAAGGAAGAATTCAGTTAGGTAATTCGTGATAAAGATTATTCTAATACTTTTTTTTATTCATTACGAACTACACAAAGAATTACTTATGTATTCTAAGTGGACGTTTAGATTGAAAACTGTTTTAGATGGCAGAATCAGTCAACATTTTCATTTTGCAGATTTAATGTTATTTTGTCTCACATTTGGAGTATGTGGTTAACTACATTTGTCGACATGACTAGTAAATTCATACTCTTTTTATGTTTTCATATGAAAGGCAATGCAGGGTTCCGTTTGCATAATGGTACAAAATAATCGGATTCGATGATACTTTTAATCAGTATGGCATTATAACACGCACGCATCCAAACCCTTCTTACACTCAAACCTCTTCCTAAAATACATAAAATACAAACTTTTTTTCTTGATGTCATTAAATTGCATTACCATAGCGTTTTTAACACCTTTAATGCGTTAAAATAACTTGTACGATATACAAAAAAATATGATTCCGACAAATTTATGTTATTTTCACTAGAATTGGCAGAACAAGAATCTATGTACATTTGTAATAGATCTGTGCAGATAAAATTCAAAGTTTAATATTCGGAATGAAATATAACATAACAATTCTCTACAGACAACAGTTTAATTAACACTTGACTAAACAGATATAATATAAATATTAAATTATATAATATAATATAATGTAATATAAATGATTTAGAAGCAAATTTATTTTTATAAGTTTACAATATACATTTAAATAATAGTACGGGTATTTTTCGACAATTAAACTAAAGAATCTTATAATTTAACAGTTTGATTTTTACAATCAATAGCAGATTTTTTAAGAAGTCTTCAATGAACATATTTTTATAAAGATTTTAATTGCAATGTATATTATATAACTGATGTTTTTTTTTTTTTTATGTAATAGCACAATATGATACTATATTTGCCCATATGTAATTACGCATTCATATTATTTTTGTCCCAAGAAGACACAATATAAGATTAAGAAAAATTGAAAATACTTTTCTGGTGCTAAGGTGAAATAAAAAAGAAACAATCTATCATTATGTAAAAGTGACCATAACCAATTTAGTTCATATTACAAATATTGATAATAATTGTGTAACAATATCAAGACACGGATAAAAAATAAGAAATAAAAATTATTTGCCGAAGATAAAAAAAAATGTCAAGGTAAAGAAAGGATAAAATGGATAAAAATAAAAATATTGTTTACCTAAACCCTACTAGCACACAACGTTGTGATAACATTGTGGCAACGTAATCTTAGCAACATTCCAACGTTGTTATGAAAGTCGCTACAACGTTGGAAGGTACGTTGCCACAATGTTATCACAACGTTGTGTGCTAGTAGGGTTTATGTAAACAATATTTTTATTTTTATCCATTTTATCCTTTCTTTACCTTGACATTTTTTTTTATCTTCGGCAAATAATTTTTATTTCTTATTTTTTATCCATGTCTTGATATTGTTACACAATTATTATCAATATTTGTAATATGAACAAAATTGGTTATGGTCACTTTTACATAATGATAGATTGTTTCTTTTTTATTTCACCTTAGCACCAGAAAAGTATTTTCAATTTTTCTTAATCTTATATTGTGTCTTCTTGGGACAAAAATAATATGAATGCGTAATTACATATGGGCAAATATAGTATCATATTGTGCTATTACATAAAAAAAAAAACATCAGTTATATAATATACATTGCAATTAAAATCTTTATAAAAATATGTTCATTGAAGACTTCTTAAAAAATCTGCTATTGATTGTAAAAATCAAACTGTTAAATTATAAGATTCTTTAGTTTAATTGTCGAAAAATACCCGTACTATTATTTAAATGTATATTGTAATCTTATAAAAATAAATTTGCTTCTAAATCATTTATATTACATTATATTATATTATATAATCTAAATATTTATATTATATCTGTTTAGTCAAGTGTTAATTAAACTGTTGTCTGTAGAGAATTGTTATGTTATATTTCATTCCGAATATTAAACTTTGAATTTAACTGCACAGATCTATTACAAATGTACATAGATTCTTGTTCTGCCAATTCTAGTGAAAATAACATAAATTTGTCGGAATCATATTTTTTTGTATATCGTACAAGTTATTTTAACGCATTAAAGGTGTTAAAAACGCTATGGTAATGCAATTTAATGACATCAAGAAAAAAAGTTTGTATTTTATGTATTTTAGGAAGAGGTTTGAGTGTAAGAAGGGTTTGGATGCGTGCGTGTTATAATGCCATACTGATTAAAAGTATCATCGAATCCGATTATTTTGTACCATTATGCAAACGGAACCCTGCATTGCCTTTCATATGAAAACATAAAAAGAGTATGAATTTACTAGTCATGTCGACAAATGTAGTTAACCACATACTACAAATGTGAGACAAAATAACATTAAATCTGCAAAATGAAAATGTTGACTGATTCTGCCATCTAAAACAGTTCTCAATCTAAACGTCCACTTAGAATACATAAGTAATTCTTTGTGTAGTTCGTAATGAATAAAAAAAGTATTAGAATAATCTTTATCACGAATTACCTAACTGAATTCTTCCTTAATTAATAATATACAAAAAATAATAAGAAGAGGTGGAACGTATTACTCTAACTATTATTAATATCAAATTAATTAAAGCAATGTTAATGTAAGTTGTTTATGGTGTATGTTTTTTTGGTAGTGTGTCGTATATTAATAATTATAAAAAAATTACTTAAATACAAGGAAAAAAACTTCATTGCTTGCGAGTTTATGGTAATATTTATAATATATTTTTTTATATGAACCCAAAATCCATTTAAACTATTAACTCAAAAACGATTTCTTATAAAATATATTACTTTTTGAATATGAAATTAAACTGCCAAGTAAGAAAGTTGATGGAAAAATCACTAGTATTTTTTATTAGAAAGCGTCAGTGAATATTTTTCTAATTATTGAAGGAAAAACTTAAAATTAATCAATCTTTTTTTATAACATTATTCTAAATTATTTATTTAAAATGTTGTATCTACGACAAGTGCATACAAATGCAGAAGTACTTTTGATATCTGTAAAATTGCTATCATACAAAATATGAAACATATTTATAGTTACACCTTTAAAAGTAATTCTACCGAAAATATACAAAAAAACTTTTAGAAAGAAGTTTTGAAAAATTTCATTTAGGCAAAATGACATTGTCATATCGCCTAAAACGTTTTTCTGAATTTTTCGGTTTAGGTGAAATGACACAGTTGTTCCGCCTAAAAATAAAAATATATTACTTTTTGAATATGAAATTAAACTGCCAAGTAAGAAAGTTGATTGAAAAATCACTAGTATTTTTTATTAGAAAGCGTCAGTGAATATTTTTCTAATTATTGAAGGAAAAACTTAAAATTAATCAATCTTTTTTTATAACATTATTCTAAATTATTTATTTAAAATGTTGTATCTACGACAAGTGTATACAAATGCAGAAGTACTTTTGATATCTGAAAAATATGCTATCATACAAAATATGAAACAAACTTATAGCTACACCTTTAAAAGTATTTCTACCGAAAATATACATAAAAACTTCTAGGAAGAAGTTTTGAAAAATTTCATTTAGGCGAAATGACACAGTTGTTTCACCTAAAAATAAATTTAGGCGTAATGACAATTAGGCGAAATGACATTTTCCCCATAAAAAGAGTATGAATTTACTAGTCATGTCGAAAAATGTAGTTAACCGCATACTCCAAAATGTGAGACAAAATAACCTTAAATCTGCAAAATGAATATCCTAACAATGTTGCATGATTCTGCCATCTAAAACAGTTCTCGTCCTAGAAACCAAAATCTTTTTTATTAAATGACTTTCAGTAATGAGTGACATAGCTTAACCACACTTACTAGGTTTATATTTTAATGCACTAAATATGATAAACATTATTACTTTACAAATAAATATATAAGATAATTTTAACATAAAGCACGCAAACTATCTTTAAAAAAGAGGCTAAAAAATAATATTATACATACAAAGAAAAATATGCTCAGCTATTTTCTTAATAACGTGTTAATAATTTGTCTAGAATTTATTTGATCTTTTATTTAGACGAAATATCATCAAAATGCCTCAATGAACTACTCCCAAGCTTTATTTAAATTTATTTATACATACGAAATGACATTGCCAAAACGCCTAAGAAAAAGTATTAGAATAATCTTTATCACGAATTACCTAACTGAATTTTTCCTTAATTAATAATATAAAAAAATAATAAGAAGAGGTGGAACGTATTACACTAACTATTATTAATATCATATTAATTAAAGTAATGTTAATGTAAGTTGTTTATGGTGTATGTTTTTTGGTAGTGTGTCGTATATTAATAATTATAAAAATATTACTTAAATACAAGGAAAAAAACTTCATTGTTTGCGAGTTTATGGTAATATTTATTATGTATTTTTTTATATGAACCCAAAATCCATTTAAACTATTAACTCAAAAACGATTTCTTATAAAATATATTACTTTTTGAATATGAAATTAAACTGCCAAGTAAGAAAGTTGATGGAAAAATCACTAGTATTTTTTATTAGAAAGCGTCAGTGAATATTTTTCTAATTATTGAAGGAAAAACTTAAAATTAATCAATCTTTTTTTATAACATTATTCTAAATTATTTATTTAAAATGTTGTATCTACGACAAGTGCATACAAATGCAGAAGTACTTTTGATATCTGTAAAATTTGCTATCATACAAAATATGAAACATATTTATAGTTACACCTTTAAAAGTAATTCTACCGAAAATATACAAAAAAACTTTTAGAAAGAAGTTTTGAAAAATATCATTTAGGCAAAATGACATTATCATATCGCCTAAAACGTTTTTCTGAATTTTTCGGTTTAGGTGAAATGACACAGTTGTTCCGCCTAAAAATAAAAATATATTACTTTTTGAATATGAAATTAAACTGCCAAGTAAGAAAGTTGATTGAAAAATCACTAGTATTTTTTATTAGAAAGCGTCAGTGAATATTTTTCTAATTATTGAAGGAAAAACTTAAAATTAATCAATTATTTTTTATAACATTATTCTAAATTATTTAGTTAAAATGTTGTATCTACGACAAGTGCATACAAATGCAGAAGTACTTTTGATATCTGAAAAATATGCTATCATACAAAATATGAAACAAATTTATAGTTACACCTTTAAAAGTATTTCTACCGAAAATATACAAAAAAAACTTTTAGAAAGAAGTTTTGAAAAATTTCATTTAGGCAAAATGACATTGTCATATCGTCTAAAACGTTTTCTTGAATTTTTCGGTTTAGGTGAAATGACACAGTTGTTCCGTCTAAAATAAAAATATATTACTTTTTGAATATGAAATTAAACTGCCAAGTAAGAAAGTTGATGGAAAAATCACTAGTATTTTTTATTAGAAAGCGTCAGTGAATATTTTTCTAATTATTGAAAGAAAATCTTAAAATTAATCAATCTTTTTTTATAACATTATTCTAAATTATTTATTTAAAATGATGTATCTACGACAAGTGCATACAAATGCAGAAGTACTTTTGATATCTGAAAAATATGCTATAATACAAAATATGAAACAAACTTATAGCTACACCTTTAAAAGTATTTCTACCGAAAATATACATAAAAACTTCTAGGAAGAAGTTTTGAAAAATTTCATTTAGGCGAAATGACATTGTCATATCGCCTAAAACGTTTTCCTGAATTTTTTCGGTTTAGGTGAAATGACACAGTTGTTCCACCTAAAAATAAATTTAGGCGTAATGACAATTAGGCGAAATGACATTGTCCCTTCTCGTTTCTATACATAACTACGTTAAGTTTTAACGTTTAAAATGAACAGTGGTGAACATACAGTATTAGCCTCAATAAATCAGAAACGCATCAAAATGGCATCATATAATTCAAGAGAAGATGCCTCCAGTTATTTCTTATACTCGCGCGTTTATCCACTAAATAGTTCCTGTTCAAAAAAAAAAGTCATCGTTGGATTCAACTGTGATAAAAATAATAATTTTAATTTTTCAGTTAAAATTATAAACCAATCGTTCTATGGCATTGTATTTACACTAGAAGCCTGGAAAAGTTTCAAATTATTATTTAAAGATATCACAACGTATTTCGAGAGTGACGATACTTCTACTACACAAAACAAACTTTCTTTCCGTGGAGTGTCAGTGAATTTTACTACTACATACGGTTCAAAAACTATTATTCTAGATCATGAAAATATCGAAATGGATTCCGATCTACAAACATCAAATAAGGAGAATCAGTTTTCACCTTCGTTGACAAAAAACCGAAAATATATGCACCAGCTATCGTTCTATAACGTACTTCATTTGACGGACTAGTCAAAGTATTAGCGTGCATCGATTGCAGTATAAACTCACTTATCAAAATCTTACCGAGTGTGTCAATGTATAATTCTAATATAATTCAAGAAATATATCAGAATTTCTCCGAAAATACTGTATTACCACTAACTGATATTTTTATTAAACATTACATCGGTTCACAAGCGTTAAACATAAAAAATAAAATATTAGGAAATCTCAGTAAAGAATTTTTTGAACATTATTTCAATGTAATATTTAACGAACTAATAACACTAAATATTAATTTTACCATTTCTCAAACCATTTTTAAACTAATACGTAAATAAATGTCATGTATATTAATAATATTATATCAATATAAATAAATAATATTAGGCAAAAATATATACATAAATTTTTACAATTATAAAATGTACAAAAATTTAGTATTATTCATAAATAAATTATTTTAAAACAATAAATAATCTATTTATTTATTGCACCTATACATTTACTTATATATCCTATTTATTAATTTTAAATATTCATTATGAACAACCAATTAAATAAAATATAATATGTATAACCTATTACACGTGTATTCTTCTCTCTTTTCCTCTCTCACCCTCTTCCCCTCTTCTTGTACCTATACCTGTGCATCCTTTGGAAAAATAAAGTAACAGTTGAGTCTCCGAACTTGCAGCGTATAGCCCCTATGCATACGATGACGTATCCCATGCGTGGGCCCACTCATACCCATTCATAGTACGTCACGAGCATTTTCCTCCCAATACGGCAGACAAGTATCACCCATCCCCTCCATCAAGGCTCCTAGAATGTCCAGTGTATGAGAAAATATACATCCCCCCCCCCCCACTACGCGATCCCCCGCTCCCCACCTCCAACACTATGACTCATGTCACGCAGACACACGACCATCCGCCAAAATTCCCGACTTTACCCGACTTTTCCTACTTTCCCCCACCGCCGCCATCTTGGCCGCCATTTTTTCCTATAGTGGCCCACATACTACTGGTGACGTACCGTAGACCGTACAATTGTTCGTATCTTTTAACAAATTCTTCCAAGCATGATTCAGCTAGTACAACCATATCATTAGTAATTTTCTGTTGGCAAAGAATATGAATAGCTAGCACAAAATATTTAAAATGTTCAAAATATTCAGTTAATAATATATCTTTTAGCAGTGGAAGCGCATAATACAATCCCCAGTTTTTAAGCTCAGATGCCTTCCAATAGTTGAAATGAGTTTTTATTGGCCTTGGTCTACGTGCTACGTAAGAAGGTGGTTTAATTAAACATAATCTGTAATCAACTACTTCTACTAAGATACAGAAAATTTTTCTAAACTATATTTTTTATCAAACCATAATTGTCCGAGCCGTTTAACACATCCTTCAAAGGCACAATGCATTACATCCACGGCTGTACAAATAATAAAATCGTATGTAATCTTTGATAATATTGTCGGTCCTTTAACACCACATACTGGATTACCTACTTCTAAACTTTGCATTGCATGAGTTTTTGTTTCTTCGCTTGATCTTAAACGCAAAATCTCTTTGTATGGGTAAACGCGTATTCTTTCTTCAGTGAAACCCTGTTCTTTGCACACTTGACAACCGAAGTTTCCATTATATTGATTCATAGAAAGAAACAGGGCTTTCGCTGGTAAGTCGCAAGTACCACACATTATAATTCCTCTTACACAAATATTGCTCTCTAAATCTTTAACAAAAATTTCAATACCACGATATATTTGTTTTAAAGATTCTTTCAACGGTTTCAAAAATATATTAGGATTTGGTTTCTTCTCTCCAAACCAAAGACCAATTAATAAAATATTTTCTATTTTATATCTTTCGTCGAATGGCAATGATAAAATGATTAAAAAGAAACCCCAAATACTATACATAGATGACTTAAAAATTTGCACTCCATCAGTGTACCATTGAAAAGATATATTTTTTTTACAAGATAATATTTCGTTTTCTTGGCTCAGTTCCTTGTAAATTTTGCCATCGTAAATATCTCGATATTTACTTTTATCGGCGTTACATAAATTGAACTCTTGATTTAATTTATTATAAAATCCTTCACGTTCATATAAACTCTTCAATTGAGAAATTGGTGGAATTTCTATAAAATAATTTTCATTACCAGTATTACTACAATCTGTAACGGGGTACAGATTGAATATAAGGAATAAAAAAATCAACGAAGGTATCGGGGCGCGAACCCACGATCCCGGGAGCGCGAGGCAGAAGCCTCACCACTGCGCTACCATTCGCAATTATCCCGGCTAGTCGACTTGGTCCTATCGACGAACGTCGCCGATAATTCAGGGACCTAACCTGCGCCGACACTCGAAATCCGTACCCGTTATATCCCCCACCCAAACGCGACCTACGCCCTCGGGGAGCCGTTTGATCACTTCGATCACCTGGGCTAGAGAGGCGGAGGTTGTCCCTGCTCGACCGGTGTCAAGAAGACCATTTTCTGAGCACCGGGAGCCTCGTTAGGGATAGCCGTGCGTTTGCACCACCACGCTTGAGATCCCAGAAACTCAAGCTCCCCTACGTCTAGTGCCAACTTTGGAGGTGTACTGCGTATACGAATACACACTGTGGAAGGGGGAACACAGGCTTTTCTCCTACAGTCGTACCTCCGCACTTTTTGACGTTCTCGCGGGGAAATCCACCGGGACTGTGGTGGTGGGGATGGGAGTTTATGACCGACTTCGGTCCAAGATGAGCCAGGCGAAGATAAACTACTTCGTCTCTTCTGGCAAAATGGGTTTTTGAGTTGGGCGCCATTTGTAACGGGGTACGGATTGAATATAAGGAATAAAAAAATCAACGAAGGTATCGGGGCGCGAACCCACGATCCCGGGAGCGCGAGGCAGAAGCCTCACCACTGCGCTACCATTCGCAATTATCCCGGCTAGTCGACTTGGTCCTATCGACGAACGTCGCCGATAATTCAGGGACCTAACCTGCGCCGACACTCGAAATCCGTACCCGTTATAAATCACAGAATTGGTTATTATTTACGATTTCTTCAAACTGAATAGATTCGTCATTATCAATATTATTATTAGTATTGTTCAATAGAGCCTGACATTTTGTGCAATAGAAATGTTTTTTTAAACCAATATCAGAATTATTAAAAAAATTTTCAAACCGGTAATAGGACGCAGGACATTTATGTGGCCAAATACAAATTTTAGTAATTAATTTTAAAATATCTGAAACACAAACTTTGCTTAATTTGTGGCGCAACTTTAAAGCAGCTAAGCATATTAAAAATTCGAAAACAGTTATCGGAGATCCAGGGTATAATTCATCTTGAGTATTCGAATTTTCTTCCAAGTTTTCTTCATTATCGATCGAGCACGAATCGCTATCTTCATCGCTTGAGGTTATATTGTCATCAGTAATATCACTAT
Source organism: Theocolax elegans (assembly GCA_026168455.1). Lineage (NCBI taxonomy): Eukaryota > Metazoa > Arthropoda > Insecta > Hymenoptera > Cerocephalidae > Theocolax > Theocolax elegans. The sequence goes on from CM047428.1 coordinate 77,591,871, forward strand.
CATAATTATCTGCATAAATAATTTAAATATATACATGTAATAAAGTATATATATATATATATTTATAACAATCAATTGATAACACATTGATTGTAAGTAAAAATAAACCTTTGTCCAAACAGTTTACGCTTTTTGTAAAAATCTTTAATGCAATTTTCTAATAATTTATAATTTAACATTAATATACCGTAATTATACTTTGGAGGGGCATGTACACAATCATTTGCAAGTAAAGTTTCCGGATGCATTTCAAAATTGGAAAGGTCTTTAAAATTTTCTTGATTTTTATTTCTATAGTTTTCATCGTCATACTGTAAATGCATAAAAATAAAACAAATATTTAAATCATTGTAACATCTAAAATATTTACAGAAAAGTGATAATTAATTACCTCACTTAATAAATCCTCTCCATCTATAGTTTGAAAGCCATCTAAATTAGATACATTTTTCTTTAAAATATTGCTCATTCTACATTGCGTGGAAAGACTAAAATGTTGAAATGATGTTTTTATTTTCGGCATTCTTATTTATAATTATATTTATATTCTTTTTAATTAATTATTCAGATTACAATAATATAAACATTACACTCTTTGATCGAGTGTTTATTTACAGGTTACCAATCGAAAAATAAAAATTCAACTTTTTTATCTTTGTAAATAAGTTTATGAATATAGGCAAATGAAGTTACTTGAACATATCGACAGTTACATTTTTAAGGCAAACATTAATTGTTTTAATATCAACATATTTAAAAATGTACGCTTTAGTTTTTTGGATTAAAACCAAAAATAAGAGTATTGTACAATTGTCAGATTTAAATCCTGAGAAACAAGAAGGTGAAATAACCTTAGTACAATACCGTGATGGAAAAATGTATGATGCTAAAATTATCAGAAAAAGTGGTACGTTCACATTTTTATAAAAGCTTAAATACATATTAAGTTCTTTTTACTATACAATTCTAAATGTATATATAATATAATATTATACAATTTTAAATTGTGAAAATTAAAAATACTATTTATTTTTAGACGATAAAGAATACTTAAGTTGCTTACCAGTGACGATAGATGGAGAAATTTTAGTTAAGGGTCAAAATATTGCTAAAAGATTAGCGCTTACTCAAAAGAATATATTAAAAACTCAAGAAAAATTAATAAAAATGAAAAGAGCAAATAAAAAATCTAACCAAAATTCCGATTTATTAAACATAAGAGAAATTTTTGATTCTTTTTCTGACAATAGTAATTCAGACTTGGAAAACAGCAACATGAAAAAAAGCTCAGAAGTGAAGAGAAAACGTCATCATGATAAAGAACAAGTAAAAAAAATTAATAAATGCTAATTGTCAATTTAAGTAGTTTTTTAAATATAAGATATAAATTATTTTCACATTAATGTTGTCTGTAAGTAGCTTGAAATTCGTCAGTTTTTGCGTATACTAATGTTTGTATAACCTCTTGTACATAATGTTGATATTAAAAAAAATCATAATTTATGCAACAGCAAAGTGTTTCTTCACATCGGCCCATCAGCAATAGTGAAAACCATAGTCTATATAAAAGTCGTCTTATAGATGGTAACGCTATAACCGATCGTAATGCAACTTTACGACAAAATAGTTTACTTAATGACTTGAATTCAGACTCGGAAAGCTCAATCGACAACGCGGGCGTGAATGAGAGTTCACACGCAAATAATATATATATGACCACTGTTAATGAGGTTAGTGTAAAATAATTATACAAAAAATGTATATATAAAACAATTAAATTCTGATTGGATAAATTTTCTATAATCTATTCTATGAACAACATTGAACAGCATCATAGTAAAGCTGAAAATTACCGCGCTCAAAAAGTGCCATTAAAAGGTAATTCTACGTTAGTTAGGCACAGCTCTCCTGGATATGAATCGTCATCGAACATGGAGAACCAGAGTTATAATTCAGATGTGTATAACAAAAACGAAATTAATTCGATTGCTATTAAAAAGGTTAGATTTTTGTTAGAATTTTATTAGAGTTTATAGAGAGGAGATAGAGACAGAGAGAGAGAGAGAAATAAATGGTTGATTTAAACGTATGTTTTATATTTTCAAAACCTAATTCTTTTAGAAAAATACTATGCAAAGACATCAGCTATTTAACGAAGATGCTACTCGTACAGTAAGTATGCAATAATTAAAAGATTAAACATGTTGACTAGATGTTAGGATAAATATGAAATTGAATTTTAAAACTAAAAACTACTGTTTACAATAAATAATTGTCTTAGGTTCATAATAAATTCCACTACAAAATCAGTAAAATAAATAATAGCACTTACATTCTTAAAAATATAATTAAAATTCTAAATAAATTAATACAAATAAAAATTACTTCATGTAATAATTTACTTATAACAATTCAAGTATTATTAAAAAGTAAGCTAATAAAAGTTTTGCAAAATAATGTTTGTTCACCAAGTCTTTCGATTGTTAACATGTATCTTTATAAAAATAATCAAACATTTAAAGATGGTTCTAAATAATTATCTGAGTCGAAAAATAGAATAAATAATAATAAAAAAAATTTTGTTTTGCAATAATAACATAATCTACTATAAATTATTCGTATACTTTCTCTATATACTTTTCTGGTATAATATAACTCATTTATAGATAGAATATAATATTTTATAGTAATAAAATGTATAAAAATGTTATTACATAATTAACGTTATAGACTCCACCATTAAATGACGAGGATCACTTAATTCGGTGTCGAAAACCAGGAAATGGACGAGTGCAAATTTGCAATTGTTTCAACATTTGGATAGATAAAACCGATTTAACAATTTTATACAAATGGAAATGTAAACCCAAGGAGATGGCTCGGCGATTATTAAAACTAATTGTTGGTGAACATAATTTAAAACATATGTGTGCCAGGGGAAATTCAAGAAATAGAGAATCAATCCCTAAAGATATTATGGAATGCGTAGAGTGTAAGTAAAAAAGAGTACTAGTACTAAAATCAATATTGTTGCATTATTTTTGTGTACATTAATTAAACATGAAACTAAGTATTTAATTTTTTTTAGATTACGTTAACAAAAAGTGTTCTGTTGGTCTATCTCCATCCGAGTTTACCATAATAGTTAATTACATGTGCGGATCTCTACGTAATCCCAAAAAGAAATGAATATTATTTTACATAATAATATTTAACTCATTTATAGTTTATTCTTGTTCAATTACATTATAATGATATGTTAATATATGTTATTATTATTTAAGAAAAGTATTATAAAAGTAAAAGTATTTATAAAGACATATTATAACAGTAGCTGCGTTAATAAACAATCGGCAATAAACAACAGTCGCTGCATTAATGATTTATGTTTACCCGATTTGTCAAAATGAATATATATTTTAATTCGTTTCTCCTTGTTTTCATTAAAAATTGTTTAACCTTAATACAATCATTCTCACACTAAAAAGTAATGTAGGAATTACGTTTATTTTTATAAATAAATATATTACCTTTTAAATTTACGATTTTCTAGTATAAAAATATTGCAAATATATTGGAAACAATTTAAAAAATGGAGTATTACAACAATGTTAGAAATACATTGTTAAAAGTACCTCAAGGCAAACGGCTGTAATACATTTGCAATTGTTCCTCAGCAATATTGCAAATACATTATCAACAGTATTTTGCAAAGTAGCGCCAAAGTATGTCCAATAGAATCAATTTTTACGCGGGATTGATTTATTATATTTTTGGTTTGCATCAAAATCCCATATTAAAACAAATTTTGTTGAAAAGCTATTGTTTCAAAGAATAACCTGTTATTCAATCAGAGCCATATTGATGCTGTCGTACAGTCCAAAATCAAAACTACTTGATAGCCAATTTTATTACTGCAAATTAGGTATTTATAAAATTGTAAACAATTATATTGAGCGCGTTAAACTTTTTCCCATTTAATAAGGTAAAAGTACCAATTGTGAAACAGTGCCGTATTGTGGAACATATAGTATTGAATTACTATATTTTAACAAAACTTTGTGTCTTTTGTAAATGGAAAAAATAAATCATATTTCAAATAAGTTAAGAAATGTAGATTTATAAATATAAGAACATAAAACATATGTAATCAAGAAAATAAATATAAAAGGTTCAAAAGTCAAATAATTTGGAAGGTTATGATGACAAATAGTGCTGATTTCCGATGCCTTGTTTAAAGCTATTTAAACATAATTCATTATGCTTTACAAACATAATATTACGTATATAGAAGCTATACTTTCATATGATGTACACTAAAATTCAAATTTATATCTAATTGCTTCATAAATTATACTGTTGCAAAATATGTACATCATTTTCTCATGTCCATAAGTATTGGAACAGCAAGAAAAAATGTTTCATAAGTGGTACATAATTCTATATTTCGTCCGTTTCGTGGAACACTTGTAACATTAAGATATTGAATATTTATTTACATTTTTTAAATGTCTAATTGTTAGCAATCGTTAACTAATAACTATTTTAATATTTTACATCATCTTTGATAAGTCAACTATGTGTAGTAAATAAATTATTTAAAAAAACACAATTCTAATCAACAAAATTATTTTGAATGTTCCAACTTATGTACAAATTCCTATTGACAGTTTTTATCTCATATTTAATAAATAGAGTCAACATAAGCATAAAAAAATAGAAACGGTCTATTATTTCGACATAAATCTCTGAAAAAAATATCTATAGCTTCTAATACATTTTTACAAGTCATTGATATTTCATCCCAAATTATTAATTTAATATTTTTTAAAATTTGACCTATTTGTGAATTTGGTGAAATGTTGCATGTTGATTGTTCGTTTAAATTAAATGGTATTTTAAATGTTGAATGGATAGTTTTACCACCTATTAATAAATTTGCTGCAATACCAGTCCAGGCAACTGCTAACTCTGGTATTTTGTTTAATTTCACAAATTTTATAATAGCATTTAATAAATAACTTTTTCCACTACCACCAGGACCATCTATAAAATATAAATTTTCTTTTTTATTATCGTAAACTGCTTCTACTATTGTATCAAATATTGTTTTTTGTTCCAATGTTAAAGATTTTAACAATATTTCTATGTCATTATCTTCATTTGCAATAATATCATTATAAAACATATCATTGTGATTTTCATTATCAATATTATTAATATTAGGTAAATTAAATTGTTGCAATGTTAAATTATGTTTTGATAAAACGTTGTCTATAATTTTTAAAGCCTTTTGTTCTCCTGAAATTTCAGGTAATTTAGGATCAAAGAAATGTTCTTTATACTTATTATAAAGTTTCAAGGCATCAAAATTGTGATCAAATGATGTAATGAAAGCGAAAAGTTCACATAGTGCCTGTGGAAATTGAAAATTACAATTTTCTTCTAAACATTTATCCCATTCATTATCAGTAATGATTAAACCTCTAACTATACATGCTTCATAAAATGTATCATAAACTACGCCTTCGTATGAGCGTATATCTTCAAAAGATTCGGCCCCACGTACATGAAGTAATAATAATCTAAGAAAAAATCGTTCTCGATCTTTAGAATTTACATGAAACATTCTGACTAGAATAGGTTTATTAAACTTTTTTCGCTTGTTCCATTCTTTTTTTATCTTGTCGTAAACATAATATTGAGGAATTTCGCCATAAAGATACTTCTTGGCTTTCACATCAGATGAATTTAGTAAAAACTAACAAACACGATATTTATTATAATTCTGTTTATTGACATATGCCCGGTATATTAGTTATGGTATTTAGCGCCATCTTGCAACAACTATTTGCGCCATTGCTTCCACTCTAAGTATAATACCACAGACAAAGCGCGTCGCGCACTCTATCGGCGAAATTGGTACTAAGCAAACTTTATCAGTAATATAAACTATTTATTTTTTGTTAATATTATGTAAAACGCAAATACAGAAGCACTAGATAATGGTATAATATGTCTTTCTACAAAGTTTCAGGTCAATACAACAAGGACACCCTAAAAAAAGTTTGCACGGAAAAATGACTATTTTTTCCGTGCAAAC